>MU227349.1:2086854-2141529 GCA_018584345.1 Thuja plicata
TATATATATATTTCTAAACAATGCACAATGTATTGAACAAACAAGAATTTACTTTATAATTTTCATAACCAATTATATTCCATCAGAGTTGATTACAACACTCACACAATACAGTATAGTTCATATAATTCGAACAAAGTCAATTCAATACAACATGCAATTCTAATCATACATGATCAATTAAATCATCTCCTTGAATTTGTCTTTAGTCTCTTTCCAATCCTCCAATGTCCTTTCTAGTTCAATTATTTTTATCCAGGAATTTACTGACTTGTAATTTGATCCATCTCCGATGAGATCTTCCTTCTGAGTTTTTTTCCTCTGGCTCTATCTATGATTCCTGATCTGGATCCGCATGAACCTCTTTTGATTTTCTCAACTCAGAAAGCTCCCATTCTAGCTCTACAATTTTTTCCTTTAATTTCTTTAGTTCTTAACTGACCTCCTTATGTCTAGCTTTGAATTTATTGATATGATCCCTTAACTTAGCAATGCAAGTATTTGCTTCTTTCAAATTTTTCTTAAACTCCTCATTTTCTTATTCAGTACCTTCAATGTCACTCAACATGATCTGTCAGTCTACTTTAGTGTAGAAATATCCTTCCATTTGTTCAAGCAACCAAGATCTCCCTCAAGTGGTTAAGCTTTATTACCAAGGGACCAATCTTTGATACCAATTGTTGAACGAGTCGAATAACTGAGAGTGGGAGTGAATTAGTTATTCCTACACAACATATACAATATTTCTCTAGGTTCAAGTCAACTCACAAGAAATAGTATTAATGAATTTATATTTGTCAGTTAAGAACATCAAACATCCACATAAATGTAAACATCAAGAACACAAAATTTCTGACCTAGAGAACACCAAATTTTTTATGTAGAAACCCAAATTGGGAAAAATGATAGAGCAGCTAATTCTCATGAAATCTAATACACCTATTAAGGTGACACTGGTATGGTGATTTTTACAAAGGCTTACTGCCAGATGTGCTCAGTGCAAGTAGGCTCACTATCAGTACACTAAGGCTCATTGCCAATTCACTAAGGCTCACCATCGATACACTTAAGCTCACTGTCGATACAACAAGACTCACCGCCGGGTAAAAGTAAGAAGTTGTGTCACACTTGAGGACCATTTTCATAGTTCTGGCTGAAATTTTTTTGGCCAGAATAGTTTTGGCCGAAACAGTTTCTTTCGTACGTACATGGCGCAAACGTGGCACCATGTGGCGTCGATGTGGAAAATAAGTTCTGGCCAAAACAGGTTTAGCTGAACCAGTTTTGGCAGAAAATTCATGAGTAAATATAAGCCAATTATGTTCTATCGATGAAGAATTGACACATATTTATATAGTGGGTTTTAGCCGGAACTAGTTCGACCACACCAGTTCTGGCCGAAATTTCCTATGTGCCAGCCAAATAGGCAAAAATTTCAAAATTGTAGAACTTCTCACTTATATAGATGATTTCTCCATCAAAACTGAACTTGTTTTATAATCTAAAAATACAGTTTTGTAGAGCTCAGAATCTAGATTATGGTCATATAATTTTATAGTGTTTTGATTACATATAATATATTATAAGTTGAAAAAACTCCAAGTAGGTATTTTAATGTTGAAGAACACGCTCATTCAAAAAAAGAAAAAAAATAGCAAATCATGTCAGAAAAATTTAAAACTCATATTTAACACTAGTTGAGAGAGTCCTCTTCAAGAATATATAATTTATTTTGTATTTGGTGTAGATTTGCTAGGTCAAATTAGGCGGGAGACAAAAACTGTTATTTTTGGTTAACTCTGACTTTGAATAGTTATAACAGACAAAATATATACCGAAAACCAATCTTTCTCTTTTTCTGCACTAGTTGTACATGTCATCTAAAAAATATTCTGAAATCAGAGGAAAATAAGATGATTTACATATATTTTGTTGGTGGGAACTTGACCTTAGATTTTCAGCGTTTTTCAGCAATTAAAAAATGGACTTCAAAAATTAAAAAACTATGTCAATTCTTATTCAAAAAATTTTAAAAAAATTACAAGCATAAACTACATCCAATTTTACACATTTCATTAGTTTACATCATTTTCAAATTCTAAACACAAATGCCACTTTTATGTCATTCACGTTTAACTGTTTAGCATGTTGTGGTCCTCTTCCTTTGTAAAAGTGTGACAAAGGTTTGTACTTTTTCCACGCCAATCGGGCAAACTGCTCTTATACAAAAGTAGATATCAAAATAGAATCATAATTGTACAAATTGCATGTGAACATGCCTGATCAGTTCCACAATTAAGCCCTATCACCACAACCACCAGTAGAACACCAAAGGATTGATCTACTACTTTCAGTATGCAAGCACCGTTAGGATCTTCAATCTCTCACAATAGATTCCACTACTCACATACACTTGTGTCGCAAGATTTCTTAGCCACAATTACCACACTGATTCCACTCACACTCCACACACGAATACAAAGAAATTATTCTTTATTTATATCACTATCTGATATTAAATATGTCAGCTTCACACCAAGCATGTGAAAACACTGATGAAACACTTATTTCATTTACATTTAATGCAAAGCATCGATCCAAAATCTAAGACATACATAAGAACACGCTACAATACAACCCACAAATGAGTTGGGCTTAAGGTATTACAATTAATTTTACTGAGTCCGTCTTAATACCATAACCGGTTCCAAAAGATGAAGACATAAAATAATCGTTACCACCAAATGAAAAATGTCCATAGTACGTTGTAGAGAAAACACAAAAATTATGTAATGAGTTGCACACCAACAATCACTAGAAACCGATAGGAATAGCCAAACATCAAAACCATACAAGATTAGTGATGTCTATGAAGCACTAATAGAATATTGTATGCTTGTCCCTGAAGAACTACTGAACATAAGAAATACTCAACCAAAATTCATGTTCACATACTGATGAACAATAGGATATACATGTTGGAAAGTGATCAATTTTCTGTAAATGTGATTCACTTTTTGGTTGTCATTTATGGCAACACATCTGGGTTACAGATCGATTCCTATAAAGATAATTTTTTCTGATTCAGAAATCGACTAAGTATAGAAGCAGAGATACATAAGTATTTTGGATATCAAAGATCAAGATCGATGAATTAGGGAAAGCGAGCTTAGAGGAAGACAGTATGGTGTATGTATGACCTCCACCTAAGATCAATTTGGTTTTGGTAATGTATACGGAAAGTTAGAAAGAATTGAAGACAAACAGGCTGCAACAGAATAGTGATAAAGAGCAGTTGGATAGTAGCGAAGATTGAGAGAGTATGACATGGAATCTAGGCAATCGGAGTTGGATTATGGTTTTTGATAACCTACACTTTGAGTATGTAAGAGTGCCGACTATACATTTATTATTTTCCTTACTAAATGTATTTGTACTGAGAGCTGACTTTGTAATATTTGTAATATTTGTATTGGGAGCCAACTTTGTAAAGTTGTGAGATATATATGTATGATATTTTTGATAAAGATGATGTTGGATAGTTGGATGAGTATATTGAGCGAATAGCAGAGCAAAGAATGACAGAGATCATTGAAGAACTATAAAGGAACTATCTAAGCACTAGTGATGCTTATTTTGTTCATGACTGAGAACACTTTGTAAACATAATTACTTTGTAAGAGTTGTAAGCTTAGTTAGCCCCTAACATGGTGTTGTGAACCTTTAACAGGGTTGTAATTCCTTTAATAGGGTTGTAATATTTAGCTCCTAATAGGGATAGGTCTCCTAACAGGGACATTATACTTTAGTACATGCTTGTGGGATAGGTACTGTGTCATTTGCTTATATTCTTTTATTTACTGCAAGTATATGGTTAATGTTTAAATGGTTGAAGAATTTAATTAAGTGCTATAATAATGATTCACCCCCCCTCTTAGTATTATCCAATCCTAACAATTGGTATCAGAGCTTCTGGCCCTTGGAGAGAAAGTCTAACAGCTTGAGGGAGATCAGAATGGATTTGGACAGTTTGCAAGAAAAATTTGATGCTGCACTTGAAGACCTTGACAAGGAAAAAGAAGAAAATAGATAGTTGAGATTCAACATGCGAAGAGCTGAGAAATTTATAAAGAAACTCAAGGAACAACTTGAGCTTTCTAGAAGTCAAAGACAAGATCTTATGGTTCAGATAAAAGAGGATTCAAATAAAGACAATTCAGATCAAGTGAGGCAACGAAAAGAAGTGAATGAGACTCTGAAACTTGAAAATGAGGCTATGACTAAAGAAATATAGATACAGAAGGATGCTAAGAAGAAAGTTGAAGAATATTTAAACAGTTCATTAGATCAAATGAAGAATGAGGCTGAAAACTACAAGAACAAGTATCTAGAAATATGGAGATACAATCAGATTATAAAAGGTGGACTTGTTGAAGCAAAGAAACACATTGAGAAACTTCACACCATCAGTGATTTGATTGATGAACATAGAGACAAACAGAAACCTAAAGGTGATATGACTGGTATTGGCTTTAATCAAGCTGAATGTTGAAAGAATCAAGAAGAGAAATCCAATGAGAAGATTGATGCTGAGAAACCTTCTAGTGAAGAACCTAGAGAGCATATCAGACCCTTCAGAGGTAGATGCTTTGGTTGTAACAAATTTGGACACATGAAGAGAGACTGCATAGGTAATTCCCTTTTTAGAACTTTTTCTAATTATTATTTTATTTGTAATGGATATGGGCACAAGAAAGCATAATGCAGAAAACCTAATCAATCTGGGTATAGAAAAGACAATGGAAGAGAATCTATAGTGAAACCTACATGCTACAAATGTAATAACATTGGACACATTGTGAATTACTGTAAGCTACAAGTTAATCAGGAAAGAAGACCTCCTATATGTTATAAATGCAATAATCCAAGACATATAGCAAAGTTTTGTAGGTACAATGGATCAGGAAACATAAGAGTACCACCTCTTATGAATTCATAGAAGAATGGAAATGATATTGCTAAGAGTGTTGCAGATTTGAAGATTGATTTTGAAATTTGTTTTAAGAAAGCAGAAGATAACAACATTGGTAAGATATGGAAGATCAAAGAAACAAGTGAGATATCAGTTCAAGGAGAGTCGGTAGATGCTACGGGATCTTCGCCTAATGGTAGTAAAATAGAATCAACCTAATTGGCCGATCATGGCCTTAGGGGGAGCATTGGATATAGACATCAGAATATATCTTTCCCAGAAATTTGTGGATTGAGCTTGAGCAAGATTAGGTATGAACTTGGTCGGCATCATATAGTATACATCTGAGAGCGCAACATTAGTCGACGCATATATTTTATTGCGAGATCTAACAACAGACTAGATAGTATTGAGTAAAAGTGAAATTTATGACTTAAACTTGTATAAAGCACCATTTGATGACCTATTTCTTTACCATTTGACAAAGAGTGAGCTAAGGAGATCAGAGAGAAGAAAGATTTAGTCTATTCTACAATTGTTGTACGTGCTCGATTGAAGCATAAACGCATAATTCAGTAGAAGAAAGGTATTTACATCATCTAGCTATGGATGCACCTATTATTTTCTATATTGTAGATCGACCTAGGTACAAATTTAAGAGACATCCATTCAAGTCCTATGAAGAGGATCCTGAAGGAGCATTTTCTCAAACCACTTATGGTGTATTACATGTAGAAGATATTAGGGATTACATACATTGTAAGTATGATATACCGGGAATTGATGAGATATCAACTAAGATGGAGTATATGACTGATAATGAAATCATGAAAGAAGAATAAAAACACATTGATTAGTTGAGCATAATGAAAATTTTGGACTTATGCGAATTCGACGAAGATGAATGGTTCAAGATATTGTTGAACAGGGTACATGATCAGTTCATTTGGATAGGTATTAAGCCTATGAAGATTTGTAGTGAGCTAATTCATGAAATCACTGGACTGGACAACACCAGAGTCATTCTTACTGTAGAAAACATGTAAAGAAAGAAGTTGAAACCCTAACTCATTCTAAATGGGACAGGCGAGCAATGACTGTGAATGACATCTTTCAGCAAGATGTAAGACTTATTTCTATGATACTTGGATATAAGTTATACTACAACAGTAGACCTAACTCAGTATCTACAGGAGTAATCATGATGGCATGGAGAATGGTGAAGGAGAATGTGAAATATAACCTATGCGAAGTTCTGGCACAACAATTTCTTGAAAATGTGAAGCTAGTGAAGAAAGACAAAACTAAGACCTTCAAATTTGGATCACTATTGATGCATATGTTTATACACATCAACCACAAATTTCCTATCTTGCACCCTAGTGGATGGAAATATGGGATACCTACTGGTATTCTAATCTCACAGAGCTACAAAAGACAGAATAGTACATGGGTTGATGGGGAATTGTTTTCTATGATCAAGATCCTTCAAAGACAAATGAAAACCAAGTACATGATACATGAGGACATTATTGAAAAATACAAGGTTACAATTTGTTTCATGGTTGAAACTGATTGTGTATGTTTTGAAGAAGTGACACCGAGAAAGAAATGGTGTTATCCCTTGGGTTATGAAGTAAGTTCAGAGGTACTTACCATGCAAGTAGAACATGTTCTTGCATTAGAAGTTGATACATCAGAAGAAAGATGGGGAACATATGAGGAGAAATCAGCTAAGGTGAGAGAGGAATAGACTACAAGTATGAGGAAAAGAAAAATTGAAAACCTTGTGCATGAATGTGGTGTAAAAGCAGGATTGACAAAAGAAGAACTGAAAGAAGTGAAAAAGAAGATGACAAATAGATCTCTTGGACTGGAAAGTGAAAGTACTATAGCCCTTCCAAATCCTGAGGTAGAAATGGTAGACAGTCCACCTCCTCCATCACAACAAACAACACAAACAAAGAACATTACTCCTAGAGTAAACACTAGATCAAGCATACAGACGTCACCTAAAGAACAGAACACAGTGAGAGAAGATAAGAAAACTGAGAAGCACATATGGAAGCCTGACATGAAGAAGATAGACAAGAGAACAATAGAACAAGGTAAACTAGTCACAATTGACAGATACTATGACAGATATGGAGATTCAGACAAGCTTAAGATTGAAGACATTGTGATTGATCATTTACTTACTTTAAAAAAGACTCTATTAGAAATTGAAGGAAGTATACCTAAATACTTGTATGGGAGATTGGAGACAAGAAAACACTTAGCACAGATTGAGGATGATACAATCAGGAATCAAGAAATTGATAACATGTTGCCTGTAATATCCTTACAAGAAAGGGAAATAATATTAAAGGAATTGAAACCTTTGCTAAGGACCAAGGTAAGATTGTTGAAAATCATGGCGAGGAAGTATGATGAAGTCACTGAGGAAACTCAGAAGGCACTAGAGAATATGTTGATGAACACTACTTCTGACAAGCCTCCACCTCCTAAGACCACTTCGCCTACACAATTAGGTATGGGAGAAAGCTCAAAAGCAACTGAGACAAATGTTGAGACAAGCGAAGTAGATCCACCACCAGATTTCTATTTATCTGGTGTGCCAGTGAATCTTGACACATCACAAGATGAAGAGGATCCATTTGTAGGGAATGTGGACACCACTATAACAGATGAAGCAGAACAGAAAGAGGAAGTACAGCAGAAAAAGGAAGAAGAATAGAGGAAAAAATAGAAAGAGGATGAACAGAATGAGGTAAACACATCATCTATCTCATTGTTGGCAAGCAATTATGTAAACATTGATAACATGGATGCGGTTGAGTTGGTCAAATTGACATTTACTACACTAAACAAAGATAAGGAAAGATCAGAATAGAAAGGTGACAAAAAGGCTAAAGTAATTACAAGAGCAATTGATACTATGAACAAATTGCTTCCAATACCTATTGTTTTCCAGTACAAAGATGACACTAAAAATCTGAGAGTAACACTTGATGAATTTAATGGGCATTATGAGAATTTGATAAATATTGCAGAGGAGAAGGCAAAGAAGAAATATTCAGAGAAGAAGCTATCAGAAGTTTGCAAGTCAATCACATGGGACTTAGGCATTGTAAAAACTTGTTTGACAAATGCAAAGAGTTGCATTGGAAATGGGAGAAAACTGTTTAGTTATTGCATGAATCCTATCAGGCATGTTCAGAGCGTGGAAGACATTATTTCCAAAGAGAGGGCAACTCTGAATAGTATGATGGACGGTTTTGAAGCATCTTCACAATCTATAACATAGTTAGACAAGGAAGTCACACGAATTTTGGCATAACTCAGTGTATTGGATAATGAGAAAGAGGGAGTATTGACAAGATTTAATTTGCTGAAGAGTTTAATCACTCCTAAGCTATCCATTCTTGAGGTTCATCTATCAGACTTGGAGAAAGTGACAGATTCATTGACTAAATCTATGCCCATAGAATTGAAAGAAGCTGAGACCACATCATTTGCATTGAATAGCATAATTCATATCAGTCAAATATTGTTCAAATCATGGAGTACAAAAGTGAAGATCTTGGAAGATTCCTTTCAAGATATTCTGAAACTGGTGAGCAAGCACTAAATCTTATTATTTTGTATGCACCTTTTGGCATTGTTGTCAAAGGGGGAGAAGAGAGAAAAAAAAAATAATAATAAAGAGAGAAGAAGAAAAAAATATATAGGAGAAGAGAAGAAAATAGGAGAAGAGACAAGAAGAGGAAGGAGAGAACATAGAGGAGACAGTTTTTTTTGTTGGAACACTTATTCATTTTTTTGAAGTGTTGCCATCAATGCCAAAGGGAGAGATTGTTGGGAAGTGATCAATTTTGTGTAAATGTGATTCAGTTTTTGGTTGTCATTTATGGCAACACATCTGAGTTACAGATCGATTCCTATAAAGATAAGTTTTTTTGATTCAGAAATTGACTAAGTATAGAAGCAGAGATAGAGAAGTATTCTGGATATCGAAGATCGAGATTGATGAATTAGGGAAAGCGAGCTTAGAGGAAGACACTATGAGGTATGTATGACCTCCACCTATGATCAATTTGGTTTTGGTAATGTCTACGAAAAGTTAGAAAGAATTGAAGACAGACATACTGCAACAGAACAACGATACAGAGTAGTTGGACAGTAACGAAGATTGAGAGAGTATGACATGGACTCCAAGCAATCAGAGTTGGATTACGGTTGTTGATAACCTACACTTTGAGTATGTAAGAGCACTGACTATACATTTATTATTTTCCTTACTAAATGTATTTTTACTGAGAGCCGACTTTGTAATATTTGTATTGGGAGCCGACTTTGTAAAGTTGTAAGATATACGTAAGATCTTTTTGATAAAGATGATGTTGGACAATTAGATGAGTATATTGAGTGAATAGTAGAGCAGGGAATGACATAGATCATTGAAGAACTATAAAGGAACTATTTAAACACTAGTGATGCTTGTTTTGTTCATGATTGAGAACATTTGTAAACATAATTACTTTGTAAGAGTTGTAAGCTCAGTAGGCCCCTAACATGGTTTTGTGAACCTTTAATAGGGTTGTAATTCCTTTAACAAGGAAATGTGCTATGTAATATTCAGCTCCTAACAGGTCTAGGTCTCCTAACATGGACATTATACTTTAGTACATGTTTGTGGGTACCATCCCCACCAGGGTTTTCCCTTGGCCAGGGTTTCCTCGAAAACAAAATATGGTGTTATGAGTACTGTTTCATTTGCTTATATTCTTTTCTTTACTGCAAGTTTATGGTTAATGTTTAAATGGTTGAAGAATTTAATTAAGTGCTATAATACTGAGTCAACNCCCCCCCCCCCCCCCCCCCCCCCTCTCTCAGTATTATCCAATCCTAACAATACCGGACTATACTGCCAACAACCAACCGATACTACCAGAGTGTCGATATGGAGGTTTTGACATCAAAGACAATCAATGCCAACAACAATACTAACAATTTCAACACTACTATATCCTCTCTAAGAAGGGTTATTGACAGCCTCATGAAAAATGTGACTTTTGGAATTATGACAGGTAAAAGCAGATTAAGGAAGATGACGAAGAGAAAGGAGGAGCATCACAACAAGGGAGAAGCACAAGAAGAACACATTGAAGATTGGGTGAATGAGCTTCACATTTTGTCTATGGAATGGGAAAGGATCTCTAAATTCAATGATAATTAAGATATCTTATTTGGTCCTTTTTTATGCTACTTGACTTTGTTATTATGATAGTTTGAAATAGTTGCTCGTTATTTTGGTTGTCACAACATAGTTGTTGTTATCTGAACCTCAGGAGCAGAAGCTCTATTGGTTATGTTTGTATTGTGAAAAACATATACTCTTATACTTTCATTAGGATGATAGGCTATTATACTGATAATGATGCTAGTAGTAGTGCTAGGATGATATCTAAAACTCATAGTTAAAATTTGTTATTAATTTTGTTGTTAGGGGGTTTTGCTTGCTTTCGGCTATAATGGCCCTAAGAAGGGGTTTGTGTGCTGCTTCTTAATGATTTCAATGTTGTAATGGGATCAGGGTCCTTTCCCTACTGACTTAATAAAAAAAACATTTTGGATCATACTTCATGATCCCTCATCAAAATGAAGAAAACACAATCGACATTGAAAAAATTTCTTCACTGGATGATAGATAATGCTTATTATGAAGATCAAGAGACAAATAAAATAATAATAATAAATAACTACTAACTTTTCTTCATCGTAATAATAGATTACACTCATCAAGGAGTGTGATCTAAAATATTAATATTAATAATAATAATTAGTCACAAAACTTACTTTTATGTAATTAATATAACATATTTAGTATTTTTATATTTATTATATCTTATTAGACTTCATATACATTTACCAAAATTTATTACTCCTAATTTGAAAGAAATTTTTGTTTTGTATATATTAAAATTATAAATTTTCTTTTCTATTTAAAATTGAAAATTGATTTTATTCATTAAATAATTTTTTAATGATAATTATTATTTAGAATCATTTTTCAAATAGTAATATATATCTTTTTTTTTGTCTATAAGTTGAAACTTCTTAAGAGAGGGGTCTCCATTCTGTCAAATCCATTCTAGGTATGATGTCAGTTTCATCCCTTTTGATGTCGGAACCTTACACTTCACACAATTTGATCCCTCATGAACTTATTTGAAACCATTCAACTTCACCAACATACTAAAAACCCACTGACAAATATTAATATATTTATCTTATTATAAACAAAATTATATACAAATTAAATATATATCAAAAACAATTTTATGCCAATTATAAATGTATTTAAAAACTTTCCTATACAATAATATTTTCTTCCTTACTAAAACTTTGATAAAAATGCCTAAATACAACTAGCTCACTCGAACGAAATAAGTAGTTAGTATATTAAAGTAGACAGACATAAGTGAATACGGATGGATGGTCTCTCTCTAAAAGCGCGCTGCAGCTAATTCAATGCAGTCTGCCCCACTTAATGTGGTTTGACCAAATTTCCACACATTGTACTTGTATTTTGTCTTAGATTTGCTTCAGATTTGAAACAAGGAATAATACGTAAGCAGCAACCCAAACCACAACATTGGAAGGTGGGCTGAGAAAGTTTGACAAACTGTTTCCATCGAACGTCACTTCAACAACTACGGTGACAGGTTTCTCACATGCTGTTACGGCCACCGCGCCTGGAATTTCAAACTAACCATCCCTCTCAAATAAAATTTAGTTGGCGGATGTAAATCAACTAAATTTTTGGTTCCTTCTCATAAAATCTTATCGATTAGAGCAGGGGTTGAAACCATTCATTGGATTTCTTAGATAGAAGTCCATTAAAATATTTTATGAGGCAATATCTATTCATAATAATTAATAATTGCTTATCATTTCATATTATCTATTAGAAAAGGGTTGAAACCATTCATTGGATTTCTTAGACTAAAAGTCTATTGAAAATATTCTAGTGAGTCAATACTAATTCATAATAATTAGTAGTTGTTTATCATTTCATATGATTAAATCTTATCTATTATAAAAGGGGTTGAAACCATTCATTGGATTTCTTAGACTAAAGTCTATTGAAAATATTCTACGAGGTCAATACCTATTCATAATAATTCACACTTGCTTATCATTTCATATGATTAAATCTTATCCATTAAGAAAGGTGTTGAAACCATTCATTGAATTTTTTTTATAAAAAAGTATATTAAAAATATTCTATCAAGTCAATAGCTATTCATAATAATAATCAAAAGTTAGTAAATAGTTTCTTTGTAGAACTTTATTGGTACTAAGGTTATTGAGCCATGTGTGCATTGTATTAGAATTTTGTGATAGTCCATTAAGGGACAAAACAATATGTATCGGAATCGTGTGGCATTCATTTTTAACTACCCAAAAGCAAAATCAATAGCTACTTCAACATCATGTATTTTTTAAGAGGTTTTGGTTCGTGAAGTTAGCTGTAATGACTATTGGTATCCTTCCCCTACACACATCTAAACACTAATAGTGTAATACATGGTTGCAAGCCAAGTAAGCTTAACCTTGGAGGAACCCTCATAGTTAAGCATGTTTGACTTGGAGTAGCATTCGGATGGGTGACCTCCATTCTCTAAACATCACTTAGATGAGATGAGTGGTAAGTGTTTCACTAGAGGGTTTTTTTGTAAAATACTACTCATGAAAGATGGATCAATAAGTCGACTCAAAAACTACATAGTTGGATCCTAATAGCAATATCACAAACTATAAAATTTTAAGAATGTGTGCTGAATTTTAGTGAATATAATTCTACTTTTGATCATATAAGATATTATATTGTCAACTTTTGTATCAAATAACCATGATGCATCATAAAAATAAAATAAGGAAAATATCTATCTTATAACATACCATAATGTATCATTTAAAGATCATAATGTATAATTTGAAACATTGACAATATAAAATCCTACACAATCAAATATAGAAATCGACTAATTTTTCAAAAGCCACAAACAGTCATTGTCCAACCCTACCCGTATCTATCTGATCTCATCTTATTATGGCCCACTCCCAATCTCCTCTTTTTTATTCCCTATTGGGTACGCAAAACAGCTGCCAAAATGAACAGGCAATCAATTCCTTGCACGGTTGTTGTTTTCTCTAAGCAGTGGCTGATTAGACGGTGGCCGCTCAGGGTAGAGAGTACTGTGCGAGCTACCCGTATTATTGAAATGGGTAACCGTGGTTTTATTTGTAACTTTCTTTGGGTTCCCAAACCATCGGGCCCTCCAAGCAGACAGGCGGGTACCGCAAATCAGTACTGGAGCGAACTTCAAGATTCCCTGTATGTTTTATGGAGACCAATGTGACATCCATCTAATTTTGCCATAGATCACTCCTCCGTCATAATGATTTGGTGCCAACGTTCCAAGCTTTATATGATACTCACAGACCTAATCATTCTATTTTTAACTATTATAAACACAATTACTAAGAACTGAATATTTGATATATGAGTATATTGGTCTGATTCAAAAACATTATACCTAGATAAGTATTATGCAATGGGGAGATTTGATATCAATAGGACATTTGGTTAGATTGAGAATTTGTAGAATTAAGTATTTGGCATCTTAATATATATCAAAATTAGTAAACTAGGACTATCAATATAGCTAACTTTGCACACCAATAAATCTGAAATCGTACATCAGATTTCAATGGTTTTTCTTAACTACTTATTGTTTTTAGTATCAACATGTTGTGGGATGCATTATGCATGTAAGGGTCAAAAAGTGGTCAAAATTTGCCAATACAAATGCCCTAGTAGTGGTGGGCTATGGGTACTAATAAAGTTGCACAACACATCCAATTAAAATCTAAAAATTTTAGCTATGGAGGTACAAATGAATGATTATTGATACATATCAAATTTATTAATTGACTATTAATTTTTATTTTTTCAATTTGTTTAAAGTTAGTAATTGAGAGATTGAATGAGCAAGAAGTGAACCTTCATTGAAAGAGAGTCCATTACTAGACGACTCCTAATTCCATATTAAAATATTACATAGAATATTAGATAAGATTAGTAATTTATAATGTTCTAAAATGGAATATGTGTTAGTTTATCTCCCCATAAGAATATTGATTTGAATTTTTTCTTTTTATGTTGTGTAATTGATTAAGGCTATGACAATTTTTTTAAAACAAAATATTATATTGTAGAATATAATGAATTGTTTTGTTTTGAAAGTATTCATACATAAATTGTAAAAATGTTGCTCCATGTGTCTATTAATATACATATACGCATATACGTAGGGCACGAGCTTTATATACTACATTTTAAAATCAAAATAATAATAATAAATTGTGTAAAATATTATGTAGTGTTATTTTAAAAACTTTATTTGCTTCTTGGCCCAATAAGTTTATGGTATAGTTTTATTAGGTTTCTTTCTTAGTGTAGATTTTTTTTATAAAATATTTTTAAATCTTTTTTTACATAAATCTAGCAAATCATAAAAAGTATAATTAAATTAATTTTAATTGAGAGTTTAGACCACTATAATTGGATAAATGTAAAATAATGAGGAAGATAGGTTGATTTCAAATAATGCAAAATCAATTTATAGGGTAAATTTTGAATGTTGTTTTGGATTTGATTGTGTGAGTATTTTTACAACAAAATTAGGATGATGGGTCATGGAGTGTAATCTGAAAACCCAACATTCAAAATTTATCTCATGGATTGTGAAAATCTACTCACTATTAATTTCTAAGGCGACGATTTGATTTGGTAATAGAAAATTCTTCTGATTTTGTTCATTATAATATCTTGTAAATAGATGTGTTGAGGATTTGTAATATATAAAAACATTTTATGAAAGTTACACAATCACAAGGTTCATTATCTCTTAAGTCTTGATCCCTTTAATAGATTCACTTTAGATCCCTAGGGAAATGTTGGAAAATATCAAGCAAGAGTGCAATGGCTTGTATGTTCATTCACATGTTTTTATTTTTGTTTACTTCAACTTGAAGTGTTCCAAAAATGAATGCCCTTTGTGATGAAGATGTTCCTTATTATTCCTTACATGTTTAATTGTGCAAATATGTCCTCAAATATACATAACAATAGCCACTCAAGCATGTACCATGTTCACTCCAAACAATTACTAAAAATGGTGAGAGTTAACAATTTTGATTTTTAAAATTAAAATTTAAGTTCAATCTTTAGCAGTAAGAGGTTGATTTGAGATAATAAGGAATATTGATCCTATTAGACCCTAGTTGTAAGTATACAAATGAAAATTTAGGTTTGGCTCCATGAACTTTCATATGGAATTGGTTTTATATTGATCCACCTTTGATGATTGATGTGATAAAATTGATGCAGTCAAGCTCGGAGGATCCAATAATGGACTGTCCAAACTTGCAGCCAACAATAAGACAACAACGGAAACCAAGCACAACACATATATAACAAATTATATTAATTTATATTCATATTCGAATCCATTTACATGCAACATGTCAGGCTATAAGGCCTTCCCGGTTACGACCAAAACAATAGAAAGTTCAACAAGATCTCACAGGATCCAACTTCACCAGCCTACCTTACCGCTAAGTGGAAGAAACCAAATCTAAAATTATACTTGTAAGCCACCAAGAAATCTTACAAGTTTCTTTCTTACCCACTTACTACTATCTGCTATCAACTTCCCTTTCTTCTTATGCCTCCTCCTCTAAATGCTACCTACACACTTCTTTTATATAGCACAACCACAAGTTAGCTTCACAAACAAATATTAAATCTAAGTCGGCCCAATACAATCCACGATGAATCGTATTAAATGACCCAGTCAACTTCAAACAAATAATTAATACATAAAAGAAAGCACCAATCAAATTTAGGTCCACACAAGATCCAATGCATCAAATTCACACACCTCGAAACTCTAGATGATCCCAATGACCCCCTCAAATCACAGGTGCAATCTCCAATGTCCGCCCAATCCACAAAAGCTAGTTGGTGAACTCATCAACTCAAACCCCCCAAGTCAGTATCGAGCACAAATAAAACCACCGAGCTTGTTCGGTGAATCAGCGCTACCTATAGACACCGAGTTCATTCGGTGAAGTAAAAAACTCCATCCATTGAGAACCGAGCACCAAAACGACTGAGAACAACCAGACTCCACCGAGCTCTTCCAACTCACCTACCGAGCACCAAACAAAACTTAAACATATTTTTGGTCGACAGAGGATTGCCAACTTCCCTAGGATGCTCCTGCATCAGACACCCTAGGTGCAAAAATATGTTCTAGAAGCTCCACAAATATCTTTTGGGATTCATCACATAGATCCCAAACTGATTCTTGATATACATGTCCTCTGAGTCCTTAACTGATTCACCCATGCCTCAGTTCTTCTTCTGCTTTCCTTTGAAAAGAATCAACTTATTTTGTGGGAAACAATGTTCTCATAAGCAAAAGATTCACACCTTCCACCTTGGGTTCATTCTCTACAACTTCATTCACCATAGAATTTTGGTGACTACCAACCTTCCTATCTACATGGGGACATTTAAATGACTGATGTCCTTCTTCATCATAGTTATAAAAGGTACCTTTGCATACACCTCTACCTGCTCTTCTCCTTGGTTCAATAGGTTTTGGTTCCTCAAAAACTCTTAGTTTATCCTTTACCAACTTCTCTTTCTTCTCTTTCCCTCAGAAGTTACCTTGATGTCTCATTTTCAACTTATCTTCTACCTTTAGTGCATACTGATAAGCATCCTCAACCAAACCAATATTCAACATGCCAACCTCATCCTAGATATTGAATCTGAGACCATTAACATATTTGTCAACCTTTTCCTTAGAAAGCTTCCTATGTCCAGATCTAATAGTTAACTTGTAGAACTCCTTGGTATAGTCTTTCACACTGAGATTTTTTTGCTTCAGATTTTGCAACTTCTTAAATAACTCAAGTCCATAGTCGATAGGTATGAACTTAGCCTTCAATCTTGTCACCATTAATCTCCATCAAGTGATTTTTATCTCACCTTCTTCCTCCCTATCTCTCTGTAACTCTTTCCACCATAAGGCAACATGTCCTTTCAACTTAGTTTGTGCTAACCTCACTCTAAGAGGATCTCCAATATCTTCCGGCTCAAAGTAGTCTTCTAATTCACTGATCTAATCAATCAGGTCCTCAGGATTCAACGTACCTGAAAAATTAGAAACGTCCATCCTATGACTTGTACTCAACCGAGTCATAGATCTTTCCAACTAATCAGCTCTTTCATCTCTAGTATGTCTAGCACCTTCGGTAGCAACTTAAAAATATTTGACAACTTCCTCATAGCCATCCTCTTTTATAGGGTTGCTCTGTAAACCAATAATAGCTCTCATGATTTCAGCTACCATCTCATTCTTCATTGTTTCCATCTTAGATCTAAACCTTTATGTCACCTTTGAGTCCACCTCATCTAAGAGATCTTCAATCGCCCTAGGGTCCAATCTTCTCGGAGGCATCTTCTAAGATCTTTGAAAACCCTCAGCAACAAATCCCAACCGACCACCTTGTGACAAACTCTGAACCATCTGCAAGTCAAATCGCAACATGCTACCTTGCACAAACAGTCAAACAGGTTTCACAAGTCTAGGAACACGGACTTGCAACCTTCACTCAGACCAACCAGATCAACCTCGCCCTAATAACAAACCAGCTCTAATACAACTTGATGCAGTCAAGCTTGGAGGATCCAATAATGGACTGTCCAAACTTGCAGCCAACAACAAGACAACAACAGAAACCAAACACAACATAGATATAACAACTTATATCAATTCATATTCAAATCCAGTTACATGCCACATGTTAGGCTATAAGGCCTTCCTGGTTACGACCAAAATAATAGAAAGTTCAACAAGATCTTGTAGGATCCAACTTCACCAGCGTAACTTACATATAATTGGAAGAAACCAAATCTAAACTTGTACTCACAAGACACCAAGCAATCTTACAAGTTTCTATCTTACTCACTACTGTCTTCTATCAACTTCCCTTTCTCCTTCTTCCTCCTCCTCTAAATGATACCTACACACTCCTTTTATACAACACAACCACAAGTCAGCTTCACAAACAAATATTAAATCTTAGTCGGCCCAATACAATTTACGATGAATCATATTAAATGACCCAGTCGGCTGCAAACAAATAATGAATACATAGAATAAAGAACCAATCATATTTAGGTCCACACAAGATCCAGTGCATCAAATCCACACGCCTTGGAACATTGTATGATCCCAACAACCCCCTCAAACCAAGGGTGCAATCTCCAATGTATGTCCAATCCACAAAATCCAATCAATGAACTCATCAACGGAGACCCCCCCAAGTCGGTACCGAGCACAAACAAAGCCATCGATCCAGTTTCATGAATAAGTGCTGCCAACAACACCGAGTTTGATCGGTGAAGTAAAACACTCCTTCCACAAAGAACCGAGCACCAAAACGACCGAGAACAACCAGACTCCACCGAGCTCTACCAACTCACCTACTGAGCACCAAACAGAACTTAAACATATTTTTGATCAACATAGGATTTCCAACTTCCCTAGGATGCTCCTGATCCACCTTTGATGATTGATGTGATAAAACAGAAGTGATTCCCTTTACCTAATTTTTACTCAAGTCAATCTTGTGATATCCTCTACTTGCTCATAATGTTTCAATGTTAAACACAACATAAGACTTTGTAGGCAGGGAGGCTGGTGGGGGTGGGGTGAATTAGTCTGATGCATATACTCAAATCTTTTTAATATAAAACCCACATTAGTTAACTTTAAGTAATTTAACAATAAGGAAAGATAAACCAATAAATTGTTAGAATGATTTAGAATAACTGAGAGGGGGTGAATCAGTTATCCTAGGTCCAGATGTGCCAATTGAACTTTCAAAATCTTTAACCAACTCAGATCCACTCGGTATCTATAGCATATAATCAATAACATAAACTTGGAGTTTACTATCCTAATGTAATTAACTTGCAGAATATAAAACTCTTAATAGTACAACACATCAAATAACATTCACACAAGTATGACATCGGGATTTAATGTGGAAATCCAATATGGGAAAAACCACTAGTAACATGCTACCAATTTTTCACTCTTCTAAAGTGAGCTCTATGAGGAGCCAACCCGGTTAAAGGTTACGATACACACTATTAAATGTGACCTGGTTAAACAATTTAATCACCCTGTTAAAAGTGAGCCTTGTTAAAGGGAATAGACCATTCCATTAGAATGTCACTTTGATTAAAGAATTTAATAATATGACTTGTAGGAACTCCAAAATTCCGAGTACATTTTGGAGTGACTATACTGAAAATTTCTGTAAGTGTAAGTTGCTTCCCTAAAAATCTTTTGTGAGAAGCCAAGTTTGGATGCAAGTAGAAAGTGACCTGATGTTTTTCATGAGATACCACTTGGAGAGTTTGTTTAGCACCTTTCATTTGGAAAATACAATGGGTTTCAGCTATTTATTTTCAGTTTTGATGTGTTTTAAAGGTAGATATTTGGAGGTGGTTACACAGATCTGCACTTTGCACTTATTCAGATTTTCCTAAGTGAGCCACTTCGGGACTTGTATCTAATGCCTGGTTTTTAGTAAAGACATAAGGATTTTGCATTATTTTGTAGGCATGGAAATGAGTTTATATCCTCATTTTCATACCCTTGTGAGCTCATTGATAACTTTTATTAAGCCATTCCATTTGCATTCTATTCTAGTTTACCAAGTGTGAAAATGCAGATATCTAAGTGCCTTACTTTGAGGTCCCACCATTTGTGCCCAGTTCAAGATATTGAAGAAGTGATTGTTCCCCTGCATTGAAAACCTAGAAGTGTACCCCTTTGAATAGTTTCATACCTTGGTCAATCTGTTTGACCACTTTGCATAGCTGATTCCAAATCGAGTTTCTGTATTTTACTGTGTTAAAGCTCAGAAAGTTTTTAAGTGATTGAATTTGAGATGCAATAATAAATGACCAGTTCATCATCAGGGAAAGTTAATTGAGGATTTATTTTCCTTGTATGAAAATGAATCAAGTTCCAAAGTTTCAGACTATAAGGGTCTCATCTGATAAATTTTTGAAATTAGAATCAAAAGTGTTTTTGCATATTTACATTGTTGATAGAATTACATTCACAGAGCAGTCATTTTCAGAGGGTCATAACTTCATGTCAGATTGTGGTTTTGAGATAAAAAAAAATTCTTGTGCTTCTTGTACCTAAATGCATTACTATGATCATTGGTTAGGCCTCAAGGCGTGATTCTCTATTTTTGCAAAGGCTAGTCCATAATCAGTTTTCTGTGTTTTCACATCTCCATTTGTACAGTTTTTCAAGTTTATCACTTTGAATGTTAGTATCTTGTGGCCCTGATGTTTTCAAGCCAATCCATTTGGCTACCATGCTTAGATGCTGGAGATGAGTGGGTTTTCCATTCCTCACATTTTCAAGGGGTCATTCAGTTAGTTTTCTAAATTAGTTCTAGAGGCTACTCATTGTGTTCTCATTAAGATGCAAAAGTCCTAAAGGATTAGTGATGGTCTCCAATCAAATGTTTTATAATCCAATTACATAGTAGGCTATGTATTGGTCAAATTGGAGATGCTTTTAAGCATTCTGACTGGAATGTAGATTTGATGGTGTGCCACGAGTACAAAGGTGGATGCACAAACAAAGCACGCTAATTGCTTGGAAAATCAACAAGGGACTTGCGCATTTTTATTTGGAGGAGAGTGCACATGGATGAAGGAAGAACATTATAAAATCTTTAAATAGGTGCATAGAAAAGTGGCGCATTGTATATGCAAATCACCTTGTGTATGGAAGTGGCAGATCTTTCAAATTTTAAAAACTAATACCAATGGCAGACGTAGAACCAAACCACGGCCTGCGCAATTTTGAAAGAGGATATTGTTTCAAATATTTTAAACAAATCCAATTGCAAAGGACAGTTGTAATTGCTAAATGGAATGTTTGCACAGCCAAGTATGGGAGATAAGAGGCTTAGGTGCTGTGAAATGTGTTAATGAAAAGGCTTACGCAGAAGATCAAGAACCTTTGCAATAAACAAAGGAATGAAGTGCATTGTCTTAAGGATAATGGAGCCTGCGTAATACATCAACCAAGATGCCTGCGCAAGATAGCGTGGATTTTCAAATATTTCATTGCAACAGACAATATACTCTACGCAATAAACAAAGGGGAGTCCTACACAGTTTAGAGGCTGCTCGTAGGCAAACATGGAGGAAGGAGTTAAAACACTTAAAAACTCCAATGCAAATGCAAATTGGCAGGTGAAAGAAATGTAAGACGGTGTGTTTGGTAAAGAGTATGCATATTATAAACAGCGAATGGAAATTGGCAAAAAGTTGCGCTGGAGTTAATTGAGAGGCCACTGTGTGACTGTGTCTTACCTCCAAGTCTGCGTAGCCAAGGAATAGTAGAAGGTCAGCGCATACATTTTTAAGGAGGAGACCCTGCATCTAAAATCCAATGCAAGTGCCAGCACAATACATTCAAAGAGCTGCGCAGGGTTAGTAGTAAGGAAGGTTGCACAAGGTATTTGGCAAGTATAAATTAAACTACAAAGAACACATGAAACACAGAAAGAGCCAGCATAGAAGGAGATATTTTGTGGTTTAGTCCCACATGTTGGGCACAACAGAGGTATTTAATGTTTAAATACTACAACACTCAAGTAGTAAAATGAATAAGAAGTCAAGAGGCCCATTGGCGGGCCCCTTGGCTAGAAGAGTGCATGTGGTGGTGGGCCCCAAATTTTGGGCACAAAATACAGAAGGAGCTTTAAAACATGAAGATCTTTAGTCCCACATTAATGTCGGGATGAAACTTGTAAGTGTATAAACAAAAGAAGGCACAAGTGTTAGTTTGAAGACGAAGAGGAGGCTCTCCACACGTGTGCGCGTGGGTGGTGCCTTGGGAAACATGTCAGTGACCAAAGAACACCCAATTTTGCAGACAAGTGGCATGCAGATGGTGACGAGGATGGAGTTGACGGGTGATGTTCAGGGTACGATCATGTGCTAACGTCAACAGTATGCCCAGTCAGATCGTACGGTCGTGCAAGAGGCCAGATGCAGGGTGACGTGGTGGACACATGGTGACATGGCGTGAAGTCACGCAATAAAACTATAGTTAGACAAAACCATTAGAGATTCAACAATTGGAAACCAACTAACCACCACACGAGGTCGCTAATGCTAGTTGTAAAGTCAAAAACCTTACGAGATCATGCGACTAGCATCTAACTAACGGCTGCGCCAAGTCGTGAGATGTTAACAGTTAAGTGCCTAGAATTATGAGATCATGCGCAAACCATCCGATGGAGACCAAGATCAAGGGCTCATGTGCAATCTCAGAGAAAACCCAAGCTTAGCAAAGTCTATCCGAGATTGAAAGATACACTAGCCAAGATAAACCATGGTCAGAGCAGGGTCGAGGTTGAGTTTATTCAGAAACTTAGAGACTAAGGCTTGTCTCCAAGTCTCCAAATCTAACCATGGTCAGAAAAATATTTTAGAGACTCACATATGGCTTGTCTCCAAATCTCCAAGTGAACCAGGGTTAGAGGAAGAGTTCTCAAAGCCAGTTAATGAGTAGCAAATTAGAGCATGCCAAGTGTCAAAATATAGTGAGTTCTGGGGGTAAAATGCATAAAAGAGAGAAATAAAAAGGCAAGGAATGTGCACAAGATTAAAAATTAAAAAGTATAGTCAGTGCATGAAAATCAAAGGGTATAGTCAAGTTATAATTGCATAGAAAATTATGAAAAGAAAAATTTGAAACAATATGCAAAGTTAAACATTGAAAAAGTATAGTCTTGCATATGGTTTTCAGAAATATTTTATATTTCAAACTTGAAAGATATGCATTCACGGAAGGATTTCTCAGAAGTTTGAAATCAGATTTCGAAGATATTTCGAGAGAATGAAATCATATCTTGTAAAAGGCAAGTGAAATCAGATTTTGAAGAGACAAGTAGATTCATTTGTTGAAGAGGCAGTTGCTAGAGGAGATCATATTTCTTTGGAGAAAAGAAGATATTTTGTGTGGAAATAGACAGATGTCAGTTAGGGTTAATTTTTGGTTTCCTTCTTCTATATCTCTCCCTCTTTTCTCTGTTTTAAGGGTTCCTATTTTCTGCTCTGTTTTGGGGGTTCCTGATTCTGTTCAGTTTCTCTACAAAATTTCAAAGTAGGTTCCATGTGTGGTACCTGTGTATATATTTTCCCTCTTCTATCCATATAGGGTGTTCTTGTATCCTTTCATTTCAAGGAAGAACATCATTGCAATATCTTGCTTATGAATGAAATTCAGTATTGTTGTTCTAGATCAAGTTGTCTCCATCATGTTTCTTGAATCATAGATAATAAAGCATTAAGGGTGTTTTACTCTTGTCTATTGTTGAGTAGCAATAGATTCCTTTAAGGAATGACTGTGATTTAAGATTTGTCTTCAAGTGTGTATGAGATGGGCTATTAAGGATATTCTAGACTTGTCTTCCAATGGATGTTGATTAATATATTGTCTATTCCAAGGTCTCTTCCAAGGGGAGGGTTATATTCTTTGAGTAGGGAGTTGCATCTTTGAATACACGGGTGGATTTACAAGTAGAACTTGATTGATAGGGTATGTCTTATGTAAGGCATATAGACATATCAGACTGTTTTGTTTTCCTTTGTTCATGATTTTCTTTGCAATGTTATGTTTGACTCTATTGCCCATTCGATAAGGCACTGGTCTATGAAATACTTGGGGCATCTCAGAGATCCATTAACCAAAACATAATTGAAAATCATTTCCCTTTCATGTTGTTAGGAGTTAGGATTTCTCTAGTTTTCATAAATACTCTATACAAGTGGAATATTTCATAAGACTTGACAAAATATTGAGGTATTTGTTACCTAAAGGTTTGAAAATTATTCTACAGTTATATATCTGAAAGCTTGTATTTGTTACAAAGGAGTCATGTGTGTGCATATTAAGTAATACCCACCTGAAGTGATGTGGAGCTCAAAGTGAAGGAGGATGTTTTATCCTCATTAATTAGACTTTGTCTTGTTAGAATCAGAAGTTGGGAGTTATAGAGTTGGTCAGTTATTGATCTATTTTAATTTTGCAAGAAAAAGATCTAACATGACTGTTAGGTCAACCTTGTTTAAAAGGATTTTGCAACTGATGCAATGGTTAGAAAGTAACAAAAAATGTGATCTGAAACATACAACTCACTTTTCAAATACATATCCAATTATAGCTCACATTCTAATTCACTGACTGGCCTCCATTGTCATCTCTATCACTCATATCTTCTTGGAAATCCTTTTCTTTGTTTTGCTTATATTTTCAAATCAACTGAATTAACCTCTCATACTACTCACACATAACTTGCAATTAGGTTAATCTTATACCTCTCTCATTAGGTAGCTCGATCTTTTGCTTCTTAATCATCACTGTAGATCTTAGGGTTTGGTCAGATCCAACAAATCCTTCCAATATTTTATTTCCATCTACATTGTAGAATAAATCCTAAAAGTCCTTGAATCCATACATAAAAATGGTTAAACATATATTAAATGCTCATTTAATTCTCCACAAAAATCATCCTTATCTTAAATATGCTTGACATATGCCAAGAAATTAACTATGTCGGCTGGGATCTCAAATCTCTCTCAAACTGTCAAAATATTGACACTCACTCATCATTGTGTTCTTCCGCTCGGTCATCACTACATAAATTTGTAATTTACTGACACTCAAAAAATACTGATGCCCGGTCAACATTGAATTTTCTTGGCATATACTGGCACTCATTTGACACTCGCATCACTCGACACAAACATAAGTTCCTTAATCTTCTTCTATGTTACTCGATCAAGACTAATATTGTAGTCATCCAAACTTCACTTAGACTTAAGATAAACAATATATTACCTTGTCAAGGTGTGATCTCATCAAGTACCCATTGTAGTTCCACATAACTCAACCATTTCACCAGGTCTTCTTGTTATCTCTTCTTTTCAAGTCTTCTTCATCAATCAATTGATATGGCACTTTACAAGATAGAAATTGTCTTACCAATTAAGGTTTGACATCAATAGCAATATAAAAATTGTTTCAATTTTAGTTTCCAACAATCTCCCTCTTTGGCATTGATGGAAAACACATGCAAACAAACAATACATGCAAGGTTCCCAACCAATCCAAAAATTATGTTCTGTAAACATATTTTCATTAATGTCCTTTGCTTCATTCTAATTCTCTCTAATATAAATATTTCGCTCTCTTGGATAGATTTCTCTCTATAGTTTATCTTTCTCTTTGTGTCTTCTCACTGATTTCTCCCTCAGATAGTATATCTCCCTCTTTGTTTCCTTACAGATTTCTCATAAAGTATATCTCCATCTTTGAAAACAATGCGAAAGACATACATTGGTGTAGGAGCACCTAGGTTAGAAACCATTTTAAGTTTGAAAGTTTTTTGTAAGGTGTTTTTTTCTACCACTTTTGTAATGACTGAGGTCAATTTGGTGAACAAAAACCATAGGTTTTTAAGTTGTTTGTTTTTCATTTTAGTGTGTGTTGAGGTAGTTTTTAAACCTCTGGTAATCCAACCAAGGCTCTAGAAAACAAGGAAGGTGAAATAGCACTAAGATGAAGTGTTCATTTTACACTGGTGTTCAGGTAGTACTGGTGCTCGAGCTACACTATATTGCTCGAGATGTTTTCTCAGGTTGCACTATATTGCTCGGGGTTTCTTACTGACGCTCGGAGTTGATGTTCTGTTTGTACCGACGCTTGACACTGATGCTTGGTAAATTTGACACTGACGCTCAGTAATGTCAGTTAATGACCCAGAAATCATGGCTTTGTCTTTTATGACCAGCCTAGTCAATTGTAACAGCCCATTATGTGTCATCTTGTCTTCAATGGGTAGTGACACATGTTCAAAGTGATGAGAGGTTTCTTAATGATCGCCCATACCTGTATTCATGAGGTTGGTGACAGTTGTTGGAGAGTGTGGGATATATACCTGGATGCATGTTGTTTCTATGAGTATGTATGTATGTTTTAGAGATTGAAGAAGTTACTAGAAATTGCAGAGTGTGTTGTTTTTAGTATATCTTTTGATTTTTACTGTCTGTTTTCAACTGCAAGTAGATTAGTTTGTTTGTTTTTGAAAATTGTGAGTTCTTGGCCCATTTTGGGTAGTGATATTTCATGGCTCCTTGAGGTTCTTGAATCCATGGTGAGAACCATGTGCCTAAATAGGGTTCGAGAGGATCCCTTGTATATAGTTTTCTGTTTTGTTTTTCTAGGAGGGGTGGTAGGCATGAAAGTGGATTTCTTACCCTAGGAGAGCTTGGTGATAGTGTAGTGCCTCACTGACCCTATCATGGAGAAAAATGAAATGAGGAAGTGAGTGGAATAAAGTAATTCGGCCAATGACAAGGTAAGTACATTACTTTAATGCTTCAAATCACCTAGTTAGCATAAGTTTATTTCTTTCTATGCCACTTTTAGTTTCTTTAAAATGTGAATGTTAATTTAAGATTATATGATATTTTTCATAGTGTGAATGATAATGATAAAATTGGATGGAATTAAAGGTCGAAAACCATTTTTATATGATTACTTTAGAACATTCACTGTGAACTATTTACTTTGATATATGATAATAAATTTAGACAATCGAGCCTTAAGGTTTCAAAATCAATGGAGTCATTCCCATCTACTTAAAATTTGCTCTAGGATATCCAAACTATTACCTGTCATTTTATATAGATTAATATGATATCAATAAGTGTAGTACCCCTTCATATCAGTGCTTTAGTGTTGTATGATTTCATCATCTTAATAAGTTTGATGTTTGTTTGATTAGACCTAAATCAAGTATTAGAATATTGTGCATGGAATTAATTAATAATGTTATTGATACTTCTATACCATAGTCTAAATATGTAATAAATAACATGAGAAACTATTATGAATTAATAGTGAGGATTCCTATTGTGTTCTTATCTTATACCTTTTTTTTGTCTCATGGGGCTTATAAGATCTTATTATAGCTATTGGTTTGATGATCAAAAGTATTTCAACCTCAGTACCCATAACGATCATTTTCATTTGAGTAAATTGTTAGATAGTTATTGCTTTGGTCTAGATATTAAAGAGGATGCTAGAGATAACATTAAGGTAATATTTATTCTTGTGTGTAAAAGTAAACATAGAAGATTAGAATTAAGATATGTCTTAAACATCTTGTTAGAATAGTTAGCCTCAATGTAAATTCGAATGACAATTTTAGTACTTGAAGAAACGTTAATTTATAGATTATTGCTCTCGCTTTCAGATGATATTAGAAATAATGATTTTGATGTAGGTATCTAAACCTTCTACCCTTATTTGAGGCATTCGAGCCTAATTGCTTATCCCTAGATGGAATAGATCATTATTGCACATCTATTTGTTATATGGAAATATCAAGTTAAACAAATATCTTTATAATTATTATAAATTACATGTATACCTTAATTAAGAAAAGGAAACTTCATATTTAAGATAATACTTTAAACTTACAGTCATATTACATGTGATCATAGAAGGTAAAATTTAGTCCTCATAACCTATAAGTATTTCCTTAATGAAAGTTAATGTTGCATTAATTATTATTTATGAAATAGAAATAGAAGAGAAGAAGACAATTCTATTGTTTATCTATTTATTTTATTTCATTGATTCAAAGAATGAGTCCTTTAATAATCCTCCTTGATAGGAAACTTGAGATTCAAGGCCATTCTAAGACTTTTATTGATTAAGAGTACCATTATTTAAATGGCTTATAATGTAAGCAATAGAGAGACTATGTCCATTAATCAAGTAATTAAAGTATGTAGTCAAACTAATATTGCTTAGATGGAATTGGGACCTTGGTGACATGATTAATTATTGATGGCTATTGTCTATGTTAAAATCAAGATTTAATATGTATAATGGTGAAATATATATATATATATATATATATATATATATATATATAGAAAATTAAATAAGACAAATAAATTTAATATATATGTAAGGATTCGATTTTCAACATGCATTAGTCGTAGAAGATAACAATCGTAATGACCTGCAAAGCAATTAATAAGTGGTGGGAAGTGGAACTTCTAGACATGGGAGGCACGTCTTTGACTAATAGGTTGGTGCTTGCATAGGAGTTGGCAGAGGGAGGGAGATAGTAGGACAGCGATGGGAGCAGGTGGAGGACACGACAGTGAGGTGAGGGGTTGCCATTGGTATGGGCGCCCCAAAGTGTGGTCACGGATTCAAGGGGAGGGCTCTCTAAAATGTATCCACTTCCAAGGGATGAATCAACACCTTATTCTCTCCAACTTCAACATAGATTTTGTAGATAACCTTCAGCCTCATATTCTTCAAAGGAGGTACTACACTGTTGGAAGGTGTTATTTTGTTGGCAGACTTAACAAATATCAGTCTGCTTTCACCTGGGAGGTTAGAGAGCTGCGAAGATCAGAAGCATTATCTGGTTTTCCCAGGTTTTGGAGGTTTGAACCCTCCTTATCCTACTTCCGGCAGAAGCATTATCATCAGTGTTCACGGGTTTTGGAGGGAGTAAATCCTGTTATTATTATCAGTGTGCACCTTTAAGTTTCCTATTACCAGACAAGATTTTCCTCACCTAAGACTTAAGTTCAGACTGTAGCTTCACCTTACATCAGAATATACCAAGTGGAAATGCTCGAGTGGTTTGTGGGAAGATATAGATCCAATAATAATGATCCAGGAGCTATCAAGCCTCAGGCTCAAGGTGGACGCCGTGATTTCTAACTAGCTTGAATCTATATGGTCGGTTAAGGTATGGATCTTCACCACTATAAGGATCGATTATTTGGGAAGGGTTTAATTTGTTTCCTCTGTTAGGGTATTAAAGATACTTTCCTTAGGAATGGAAGTTAAATTTTAGAGGATAGGAGCTACTAATGTAGAGAGTTTAGACTCCTTTTAGATCTCTATGTAATCACATATTGTGTGGATGGAATAGAAAGAATTTTTGTGTTCATCCTCACTAATAAATTGATTTAACTATTTTCAACTTATTTCTTTTATTTAATAGTGTCAATGTAGATATATGACTTTAATAACATCACTTCATTTATTATTATGATAAAGAACATATCTAGTAGGGATTAATTATCCAACTGTAGGAATTAAACAAGTTATTTCCTAACTATGATGTGGACACTAGGAATAGTGCAACGATTAGATTGAATTAATGAATGTTGTTTCATTGTTCAAAAATATCAATGAAAAATTTCATTATTTATGTTATACTTAGTTGTTATTTTGATTATTACAAAGAGGTGAATCGTATATTTACGAACGTAGACACGCGAGTGACAACAAGATCAATTGTTTATAATTGTATATTGATAATGCAAGAAATTTGGTGATGATTTCTTATGTTTAAACCTTTAGATTTGTTATCTATAAAATATGGACCAAGCGATTATAAGTATAGTATAACTATTTTTGTTACAACGTGAAATGTTAGGTTGTTTAGAATTAGACCTTTGTGTATAAGTTAAATCATATATTCATGTTTCCTTTATAATCTTTTAAACCTTTAGATTGAATATGTATGTCAGAATGTATAGACGAAAGAAATGGTTTCAACTTAAGAATACTATACTTCATTTCATTACAAATATGCACGCACACATTTCGAAATACATTCTCACCCTAGCGGTCACTATATTGTTGAAAGAGAATCTATAATTTATGTTAAAGTATTTCTTTTCTATTATGTATATGTATATAAAAGATTTATTTAGTTACAAATGAGATATCAAGGATTTTGGAATAATTGGTATAAACCATATTGATAATGAGAGTACTCATTTGGTTTGAAAACTTCTTATCACTTTATTGAAATAGTATTTGAATTGTGGACCTAATACAATCTATAAGCTAGTCGATCTCCTGACCTATCTTGATGTCTATAGAATGAACAATGTAGATCCTATATCAAAATTCTCTTGATATATTATCATAAATTATCTCAAATTTTATATCGTGTTAATTTGGTACTCAAGTGAAATATATTAGCATTCACTCATACTCCCTAACATATACCACATTTGATTTCTAAAGTGATTTGTACCCCCACTAGGGCATACCTAGTGTGAAGTGGGTTAAGTTTTGTAAACCCAAACTACGATGTCTTTGCGAGTTATGTAGGCAAGGCCATCTACGATGAGCCCCTGAGGGATTAGGTCTAGCCCTTAGGTCTTGTGCTTCTAAGTTATTCCTTTAACTTGCCCCCCCTTCCCATTGTTTGCATAGTTTGCATCTCTTTACAAATCTAGTTTTAAATATCTCATAGTTTATTTAACTAAGTTGTTGATGTAGCTTATCTTACGATCATGTATGTAATCAGAAATGAATTTAACATCATGCATCTAGTTATGTAGAAATATATAAAGATGAAAGAAATGGAGAGGCAAGGAGAATATGATACACATGCAAGGAAGAGAAAACTCAGGTATGTAACATCTTCTTATGAATTTTCATTTGAATACTATGAAAGGATATTGTTTAAAGTTTCTCCATTTCCTCCTTGTGTTATTGGTAAATATTATAATTAGTAGAATCATGAATTGTTGAAGTAGTTAAAATGGTAGGTTATACTTCTCTAAAAAAAAAAAAAGTTGTTGCATTTTTTGGTGTAAATTTTGGGCATTACAGATAGTCTGGTTAGGGAAGAAAAGTAAAGAAAGATGTCACAAGAGTGTTGGCTAAATGAGTTGGTTTAGCCAAGAGAATGAATCTACCCTTGTAGGTTCAGTAAGCATGGAGAGATAACTTGGCAGTGGGGAACTGGGTCTTGAGTGAGAGGTGAACACCTTAGTGACTTCCCTTAGGTCAAGGTTTAGAATACCCTAGAAGGTCTGAGAAAGAGACCTTAGAGCAGAGTCAAGATGACTCTCTACCAATAGACCCCAATTACCCACCAGATTGGTATCAAAGAAAGAATATTTGGGCTTGAATTATTTGAGTGCTTTCTTCAGACAAGTCTCTGGATTCATGCAAAATGGTGACCAACGTAGAGCTGGCAAAGAATGTACAGAGCAGAAAGAGGAGAATAGACTCTTGAAGGAATAGTTGGCCAAAATGGCACCTAAGTTAGAAGAAGTGCATCTTAGGACTGTAGCAGTCAGTGAAATGATGAGAGAAGCTAATGGAAAGGTAAATCAATGGCCGAGGAAGACATAATACTAGAGCCAAACCCTATGTTGCAAGAAGAGCCATTCTTGAAAGCATTGAAGGCAATGAGTGGTAAGTACTTAGAAGGTGTGCCTCTATTTAGTGGCAAGATGGACCCAAAATTAATCATGGAGTGGATAGAAGGTCTCAAAAATCACTTTGATTGTGACAGTGTGATCGAAGCTCAGAAAGTAAGAATAGCTGAGATAAGACTGAGAGGAACTACTCTCACTTGGTGGAAATTTGTTCAGGATGAAAGGATTAAAGAAGGAAAGAACACCATAACAAGTTGGAAAGGTATGGTGTCCAAAATGAAGGAAACTTATCTTCCTGATGATTATGAAGTGTAGCTGCACAAGAAGAGGCAGAATCTGAGACAAAAAGACTTGGAAGTCAGTGCCTATACAAAATAATTCCATAGGCTATGTCTAAGGTCACATGTGATGGAAGAAGAAAGCCTAAAAGTAGCTAGGTATCTGGATGGTCTCAAATGGAGTATCCAAGAGGAAATTAGTATCTTGAGCCCCAAGATAGTACACCAATGCTATCAACTAACCCTCAAGGTAGAGGAGAAATTCAAAAAGAAACAAGATTCAAACAGTAGAGGAAGAGGAAGAGACAACAGAGGTCATAAAGGAGGATATGGAGGAAGGATTTTGAAGCTAAGAATCAGAGTGAGTCTAAACTCACTGAGAATCAAGGAGAATCTAGTAACACAAGAGGTGGTTACAACTAATGAAGAGGTTCAAATAATAGTTCAAGAGGAAGAACCAATAACCAGGGAAGAGGATCCTATTTCTCTTCAATGCAGTGTTACAACTGTCAACAATTTGGGAATCCTGCATATCGGTGTCCTGAGAAGAGTTCTACATCACAAGGAGGAGAGAAGAGAGTCCACCATGTGCAAGAAGAGTCTTCTAGAAGAAAGACAACAGAAGTTGCACTAGATTTTGAGATGGGAGAGAATCTAATTATTCACAGAACACTCCTCAAAAAACCCAACAAAGAAGATCCAAGCCAAAGATCTTTGTTTCAAGTCAAATGAAAGGTACTCGGTAAGGTTTGTAAAGTTTTCATTGATTCAGGTTCTACTAATAACATTTTTTCTTTAGAAGCTATTGAAAAGCTAAAGTTAATAAGGATTCCTCATACTAATCCTTATAGGGTTACTTGGTTGAATAAAGATCAACATGTGCTAGTTAATGAAAAATCTTGGGTAGAATTTTCCATAGGGAGGTATAAGGACCAAGTGTTGTGTGATATCCTACCCATGGATGCTTGTCATATATTATTGGGTAGACCTTGGCAGTTCGACCAAGCTGTAGTGCATGACGGAGTTAAGAACTCCTATTCCTTTAAGAAAGATGGAGTGACTTTCAAGATACAGTCAATCTTGGAAGAAGGTGAAATGAAGAAAGGGATTCCTAACCTATTGTTGGTCGGTGAGAAAGAATTCTTGAAAACAATAGAAGAATAAGATGGAGTGGGCTTTGCTTTGGTTTTGAAACTGAAGAATGAAGAGGGAAATAAGAGAGAAGAGTTACCTTTAGAGATCCAAAGGTTGTTAACTCAATACCAGACCATAGTTAGTGATGGTCAACTAGCTACCCTACCACCAGAGAGGACTATTAGTCATCAAATTGACTTCATCCCAGGAGCCTCACTTCCAAACAAAGCTGCTTATAAAATGACCCCACAGCAAAATGCAGAAATTGCTAGCCAAATCCAAGAACTAATTGAGCAAGGGTTGATTAGAAAGAGCATAAGTCCATGTGATGTTCCCATAGTCTTAGCCCCAAATAAAGATGGTACTTGGAGGTTGTGTACCGATTCCAAGGCCATAAATAGGATCACTATTCGGTATAGGTTTCCCATACCAAGGATAGAAAATTTTATGGATTATCTCGCTGGAGCTAGATATTACTCCAAAATAGATATTAAGAGTGGATATCATCATATAAGAATCAAAGGTGGAGATGAGTGGAGGAATGCTTTTAAGACTACCAAAGGACTTTATGAGTGGCTTGTTATGCCTTTTGGGTTGTCAAATGCCCCAAGCCCATTTATGAGAGTGATGAATGAGGTTTTGAGGGACTTCATTAGAAAATGGGTTGTAGTGTAATTAGATGACATCATACTGTTCAGCAAGACAAAAGAGGATCATCTTATACATTTGCAAATGGTAATGCAAAGATTGCATGAGGACAATTTGACAATCAACTTGGAAAAAAGAAGTGAGTTCATGAAGAAAGAGTTAGTATACTTGGGTTTTGTCATCTTAGAGGGTAACTTGAAGATGGATACAAGAAAGGTGGAAGAAATATTTAATTGGCCTACACCAAATTCAACTATAAAAGTAAGAAGCTTCCATGGATTAGCACAATTCTATATAATTTTATCATGCAGTTTAGTGAAATCAGCGCACCTATTTTAGATCCCATAAAAGGAGGTATGAAATTCAAGTTCCAATGGAATGAGCAGGCTGATAAGGGATTTGAGCATTTAAAGAAGAGAAGAGAAAATAAACCGATATTAACACTTCCTAGTTTTGAGAAGTTGTTTACTGTGGAGTGTGATGCCAGTAATATTGTTGTCGGTGCAGTTTTGAGTCAAGAGAGAAAGCCAGTAGCTTTTCACAGCGAAAAACTCAGTGAAGCAGAGAGGAAGTATTCCTCATATGATTTGAATCATATGAATTAGTGTAAGCACTAAGGAAATGGAGACACTATCTCCTTCCCAAAGACTTTGTAGTGTTTACCGACAACCGAGCTTTGAGTTTTTTAAATTCACAGGATAAACTAAGCCATAAACATATGAAATGGGTGGAGTATATACCAGCCTACACCTTCACCATAAAGCACAAGAAGGGAGTACAGAACAAGGTAATAGATGCATTGAGTAGAAGGTTTCCCACAATACAAGAAGTTTGGTTAAGAAGCATTGGCCTAGAAAGCTTCAAGGATCTGTATCCATCAGATGAAGACTTTTCAGCAGCATATAAGGTATGTCAAGAATTTCAAAACCATTTTCATAGTGAGTATACTCTTCAAGAAGGTATTTTGTTTAAAGGAGGACACCTCTGTGTACTGAAAGGTTCAATGAGAGAGAACCTAGTACAAGAGAAGCATAATGGTCCATTAAGTGGACATTTTGGGTTGAATAAAACTCTAGAATTGGTAAAGAGGTACTACTATTGGCCAAAAATGAGTAGGGATGTCCAGAAATATGTAGAGACTTTTATAGTCTGTCAAAAGGCTAAGGATATTTCATCCAATGCATGGTTGTATCAGCACCTTCCAATCCAAAATAGACCTTGGGAATGCCTCAGCATGGCTTTTGTAGTTGGACTTCTGAAGACCAAGCAAGGAATGGACAGTATATTTGTGATTGTAGATAGGTTCAATAAGATGGCTCACTTTGTGCCATGTAAAACCACACACGATGAATGTTACAAAGAAAATATGTTCTTTAGAGAAGCAGTAAGGATACATGGATTACCTTTGAGTATTGTATTAGACCGACACTCTAAGTTTATGAGTCATTTTTGGAAAACCTTATGGCATAAGCTTGGTACTCATCTTTCCTTTAGCTTGGCATATCACCCACAGACCGCTGGTTAGACTGAAGTGGTGAACCCAAGTTTAGGAAATCTTTTGAGATATCTCACAAAAGAATATGGACAATCATGGGGTCAATTACTTTCTCAAGCATAATTTGCCTATAATGATATAGCCAACATATCCATTGGAAAGAGCCCTTTTGAAATAGTATATGGGATTTATCCCAGGGGTATATGCGAACTCAGGGATCTTGGAAGCAATGAAAAAAATAGTGGGTATACTAAATATTTTTCTCAATCCATGAAAGAAGTCCATGATACAGTGAAGGAAGCATTAGGGGAGAGTACAACTCACACCAAGAAGAAGGTAGATGCTAAAAAGAGAGATGTTCAATTTCAAGTTGGAGATTTGGTCATGGTGCACCTAAACAAAGCAAGGCTAAAAAAAGGAGTTCTGAGTAAGCTTCAGATGAGGAAGATAGGACCTTGTACAATTTTGGCAAAGTATGGCTCTAATGCTTATAAATTTGATCTTCCTACAGACATAGGATTATCTCTAGTTTTCAAAGTGGTAGATATGGTGCCCTATAAAGGATCAATTACAGAAGGTGGTCGTGATCTAGCAGTAGATACAGAGGATCTCAAAGCACTAAAAATTCTAGTTTCACCAAAAATGACGGTTGAGAAGATTCTAAATTCAAGATTTTCCAAGTAGACTAGAAGGCAGACCTACATGGAGCATCTGGTCAAATGGAAAGAACAAGCTAATTCGGAGGCTACATGGGTGCAAGAGTGATGCAGAGGGTCTAGAGTTCTAGTGTTTCTTTCTGCCAAAGTGCTTGTTACTCCTTCTAACCATCCAATGGTTACTCCTCTATGTGTTCTTCCCCCAATATAGATCTCCTAGACCCTCTCTACCAACTTGCCTCCTAGGTATAGCTGATTTGTTGAAGACACAAAGTTCATCCAATCTCACCTAGTCCAACTAGTTGATCATTCCTCTTGATTCTTCACTAGAACTTCCCCTAGAAACCAAAAATATTTCTTAGGATCTTCCCCATACACCTCATAGACTCTTTCCTATGTTCTTGACCCATTAAAAGTCCATTGGAAACATTTCCAACACTTCTGGATACTTCAGCAATCCAATTGTTGTCACAATGTACTAGTAGGCCTAATTAGGCCTATTCCTAGTAGGTCTATTTTCACTATGTATCATCTTAAAATGGAAGCACTTCCATTTTGGTAGGTTTACCACTCTCATTTAGTACATTTTCATATTAGATTTGCATTTAGGATGCACGTGCACTTGATTCTGAATTTTTAGGTAAAATTAGGGTTAGGATCCTTTGGGTCCTCCTTAATCTCCCTTTCTATGACTCCATTTTTTGGTAGAACCTATTTATTATCTCTCCTAAATCTTCATCACACTTACTCTTTGGCCTCTATGCCTCTATCCAACATACTGGTGTGTTTTCTCACCTTCCTGGGTCCCCGGTTGACCTAGGAATCCTACAGATTTACCAAGGAGACCAGCCTGAAACCTTAGTTCTGGGTTGAGGTCAATTCTAACCTAGGTTAGAATTGAGGTAAAAATTGACCTAGGTCAAGGTTGAGGTTGACCTTGACCTCTGTCAGGTGATGGTCCCCGCTTTCAAATCTGGAGCCTATCAGTGTTCTAAAACTTAAAATAGGTCCCCAGGTCCAAATGCAGAAGTGTTTTCCCTGATATTTGGATTAATACATCCCCTCCTTGGTTGGTGATTGTGATTGGACCATAATTCAAGGTGAAATTTGAATTTTGGTCCCTTGCATTTCCCTAGGAGGTCTATATTGAGATGTTTATATAAACACTCTCTTTAGCCTTCATTTGGACATGAAAAAGAATCGTACGATGAGATGATGCAATTATGATTATGATATGATGATGAGGAAAAAAAGCAAGATGATGATATAGAAGGACAAGAAATGATGATGCATTAAATACATTCAAGAACTTTTGTGGACAGGCCATTGTGGATCTTCTTTGGAGCAAGAGAGACATCTTCCTTCCTTCCTTCTTCTTGGATCCACCATTTTCAACATTCAAGCATTCAAAAGATATTATCATGGGGTAGAAATTATGGATTGTGAGTTTGGTAGGAATAATTTAGCCTTGGGGGCTTGGTATTCTTTCTTTATCACATTTAAATATATGCATTTCTTTCTCATTTTCAATAAATGTTAGGGTTTTTAATCTAGAGGATTAGATCTTAACATTACACATTCGGAGCTCTTTCCAAGAGTAACACACACACATACATTCTATTATATTCGGCTATTTGTGGAGGTGGAGATCACCAAAATGGGGGTTTGACTAAGGCAAAACCCTATATAGCCACCCCAAAACCCCTCTTTTTTAGATATTTGGAGGTTTTGTTTCAGGAATTACAAGTTCGGGAACAGTGGAACAAAGTGTAGATCTGGATACCCTTTTCAACAAACTTTCGAGATCCAAAAATAGAATTTCAATCTGAGAAATTTTTAGGTCGATTCTGTCCTAGGGTGCAATTGTAAATTATGGCCAATGGTGACATTGACTTGAGGGTAAAAATCGGAGCTGTGTCAAAACATAAAAAGATTTATGGGTTTTGTTCATCTCTGCATTTCCATTCCAGATCTGGTCTTAGATTTTCTAGAAACTCAACACAGGCTTCAGAAAATGGAATTTTTAGATCTGCTATGATGTGAGGTAGGTATTTTATTCCATTAATCTTTACTTTCAATTTTGAGTCTATATCCATTATCAAATACAAAAATTAAATGTAAAGGGCTAAATTATGGCATTGGTCTATTTTATATATGAATATCTATTGTGTAAACTCTATCTAGGAGACCATATCCATTTTCTTCTTTACACACTGTTTTGAGCCAAATGCTCCAAATTCTCCTAAACAACCTCACAAAAGACTTTAAAAATATGAAATCTATCCACTATCCCTTCAAGAATCCAAAACCATAGATTCTCAATGCACCCACAACCCTAATTACTACCAGGCCCTAGTTTTCAACCTTCCTTTTAGGCCTCTGGACCAGTCAGTACAAATTGTCTTCACTTTTTTCTTTGAACTTCAATTCACCATTTACAACCATTTTATCCTTCAAGGTGACACTTTAGGGCTTCAACAAATTCCACTAAGTCATCCATCCAAGATCATGGGTGCTCAATTACAATTCAATCTTTACCTTGTCCAGGCTCACCTACTCCTAGAAGACAGCCATAGGGCTTCACTCCAAGCTTAGGAATTCAATTTCAATAATAAAAAGGAAGAAAAAAACAAATATATATAGACCCTAACCCATCATCCCACATAGTTTCAGCCATTTTCAACCGTGAATGCTTAGGTTAGAGCTAGCTCCTGCAACTCTGCAAATTGAACTTGCAGACATAGTGGCCTAAATCCTAATGTAACTCCACACTACTTCAACTTGAAAACAAACTAATCTATGAAAAAGAAAGCTAATTCAAAGCACTACACCCCATGGGAACAGATCACCTAATCTAATATGTACACAGTCGTACAAAATGCAAAAAACACTGTAAATTACAATGAAACACATAAAACCATCCGTATAGAGTGATCCTAGAAGTACTATGCAATCCAAAACTCCATTAACCTTCCAAATTTCATCAAGCCATGCTCAAATACCCTAGCATGGGTGGTTACAACTGCTCAAACTTCCATTTACAACTTTTTGCAAAAGTTGCTCGAGCAACGTTTTAGCACTTTTTGCTCTTTGACTATTTAGTCAACTTGATGCATGTTTTCCACTCTAATGACCCTAGTTAGGATACTTAGGGTCCTAGAAAACACTAAAACCTCAAGTTACTCAAAAATAGCAACTTATACCATTCTAGGCCTAAATGACCAAATTTTCACCTAGGAGCACTTTTGCTCTTACAAAGATGAAATGAACAAGTTGAGAACCAAAACTAATGGATCTTATTCAAACCCAAATTAAGACTCCTAACACAACCCTAAACACACAAATCACACCAAAATGGGAGGTTCTTTGTACCATACTCCCCTGGGACAAAGAGCTCAAGTCCCTTAAGTTAGGAGGTCTTCAATGGTGACCCCATGCTTCAGAATGTCTACCTCAGTCATCCAAGTGGCCTCAAATTCAGGTATTCCCTACCAATTTACTAGATACTCTTTGTAAGCACCCTTTCTAGTCTTCTTAATCACCTTGGCGTCCAGTATATTGTCCATCTGCAAAGGGTGTGAGGTTGGTAAATCTTTGACACAATCTTCTTCTCCCAACTTTGAAAGAGTGTGCTGACCAGTGTCTGAGGGTAGTCTCTTATAGGGATACAAGTCACATACATTAAAATGGGTGAAATGCCCAAATCTAGAGGCAATTCCACTTCATATGCATTTTTTCCATACTTATGCAATATCCTTAATGGTCCTATCTTCTTCATGAGCAACTTAGTTGGCTTACCCTTGGGTAGGATTTCCTTTCTAAGGTAAGAAAGTACTAGATCCCCCACCTTAAATTGTAGATCCCTCCTTTTCTTGTCTTCCATGGTTTTATACTTCTCCCCTTGTTGTTGTAGAGTCTTTTTGACTCGATCATGAAGCTCCTTCATCTGTTCTACAAATGATTCCCCTTGAGAAATTCTCTTGTCTTGCAAAATGAGATCCCTTAACTCCAAGATCCCTCTAGGATTATCCCCATAAACTATCTCAAATGGGATTTTACCAATACTCCTATTGATGGAGTCATTATAGGCATATTTTGCTTGCCCTATAATATGATCCCATGACTATCCATGCTAGTTGGTCAAACATCTCAAGAGATTTCCCAAAGACCTATTGACTACCTTAGTTTTACTATCTGACTAAGGGTGATAGGTAGAAGAGAAAGACAAATTTGTCCCTAATATCTTTCAAATATTCCTCCAAAATTGACCCACAAAATTACTATCCCTATCACTTACTATGTTTAAAGGAAATCCATGTATTCTCACAATGTCTCTAAAGAATAGGCATGCAATATGTGAAGCATCATTGGTTTGTTTGAAAGGGATGAAGTGTGTCATCTTGCTAAACATGTCCACCACTATAAACACACTGTCATGTCCCTTTGATTTTTTTAGAAATCCCAAAATGAATTCCATACTTAAGCACTCCCTTGGTCTCTGAGGTATGTATAGGGGCTAATACAATCCAGTGTTGCTACTGTATCCTCTAGACCTCTAACATATCTGACATTGCTCCAAAAAATTTCTAACATCTGACTATAACCTAGGACAATAGTAATGCCTATTCACTTGCTCAAGTATCTTGTCCACTCCAAAGTGGCCTCCCAAGCTTCCTCAGTGTTTCTCCTTAACTATGCTCTCCCTCATTGAACACTGAGGTATACACATTAGGTGTCCTTTGAACAATAATCCCTCTTGTAACATATAATCAGTGAACTCCACTTTGAATCCTATTGGAACTTCTCACATTCTTCAAAGGCATCTTTGAAATCTCTATTCTCTTTGTAGAGGCCTTTCAAGTCAGTCATTCCCACACTTTGTAATCGTATCTCTTGTATGGCTAGTAATCTTCTACTAAGAGAATTATCAACCTTGTTTCTAACACCTTTTTGTGTTTGATGAAAAATTCGTATGCTTGAAAAGATTCCACCCACTTAAGATGTCTTTGGTTCAATTTCTCTTGCCCATTCAAGAAATTAAGGGCATGGTTATCTGTGTAAACCATAAATTCTCTTGGTAGGAGATATTGTCGCCACTTTTTGAGTGCTTGTGCTATTGCATACAACTCCAAATCATAGTTGGAGTACTTCAGTTTGGCCTCATTCAACTTCTCTAAGAAGAATGCCACAGGGTGTCCCTCTTGGCTCAAAATTGCCCCAATGGCTAGCTTACTAGCATCACACTCCACCAAAAATAACTGATTGAAATTGGGGAACCTAAGAGTAGGTAGTTCTGCTATCCTTTTCTTCAACATCTCAAAGCCTTGATCTGCTACTACTATCCACTTGAACTAACATTTGATTCCTCCCTTAATAGTGTTGAGGATAGGTGCACATACATGACTAAATTTTCTCACAAACTTCCTATAGTAGGAGGCCAATCCATGAAAACTTCTAACATCCCCTATGGATCTAGGTGTTGGCCATTCCAAAATAGACTTAAACTTATCAATATTCATCTTCATACATCCATTAGTAACCACAAAACCAAGATATACTAATTCAGTGTTCAAGAATTCACATTTTCCTGATTAATCATCAACTTCTCTTGGTGTAGCCTCCTCAATACCATCTCCAAATGCTTCATGTGCTCCTCCTTAGACCTGCTAAAGATCTAAATGTCATCAAAATATATTATTACAAACTTACCTATGAAATTTTCTAGCACTTCATTCATGAGCCTCATGAATGTGCTAGGTGCATTTGTCAGGCCAAGGGGGATTACAAGCCACTCATACAGCCCTTCATTTATCTTGAATGATTTCTTCCATTCATCACCAGGCCTAACTCTTATTTGGTGATACCCTGACTTCAAATCCACCTTGGAGAAATAACAAGAACCTCCTAAGTTGTCTAGCGAATCCTCAATCTGGGGCATTGGGAATCTATATCTGATTGTGATCTTATTTATAGCCCTTGAGTCAGTACACATCCTTCATTTTCCATCCTTCTTAGTCGCAAGGACAGTTGGCACAGCACAAGGAATCAAACTTTTCCTTATCAGCCCTTTCTCCAACAAATCTTGAATCTATTTTGCTATCTTTGCATTCTGACTTGGTGTATCTTATATGTTGCCTTGTTAGGAAGATTAGCTCTGGGTATGAGGTCTATCTAATGATTCAAATCCCTCATGGGTGGGAATGCACTAGGTAATCCATTATCCACTATTTCATGGTACCTTTCCAACAGTGCTTGTACCTCTGGTGGCATGTTTGATTTCTCCTTACTCTCCTCCTTTGGCTTCACTATCATTGCACAACAGACCCCTCTCTCCTTCTTCATAACCTTTAGAAACTCCTTTCCACTCAAGAGCATCACACGAGTTCCCACATGCTTCTCCTCATTAGGTACTTGTAATGGATCCATTTGAAAATTATTTCCTTGTTTAGTAATCACATAGATATTCTTTTCACCATCATGAATGGATTTTGCATCATATTTCCATGGACGTCCTAGAAGAATATGACATGCATCCATGGGAAATATTTCACATAGGACCTTGTCCTTATACTCTCCTATCTCAAACTCCACCATAGTTTGTTCATCCACCACTATCTGCTGCCCCTTGTTTAGCCATGATACTTTATAGGGGGTAGTGTGACCTATCCTTCTAAGTTTCAATTTATCCACCATCTCAGTTGACACTATGTTCTTTGCAGATCTAGAGTCCACTACCACCTTGCAGATCTTCCCATGGGACCTACAAGTAGCCTTAAACAAGTTCTTTCTTTGAGGTGGTTCTATGACACTAGGGATTTTCAACAAATTCCTTCTCCACATGAGATTCTCTCCATCTAATACTGGCCCTGCTTTGGAGTTTGGGGAAGTGACACTTTATGTGTCGTCCTCTTGCACCAAGTGATGTCTTCTTTCTCCCATAGATGATGTAGAATTATTGTCAGTACATCTGCCCATTGTATGGCCCACTTGATTACAATTGTAACATCTAACAGTGAAGACATATTGGTCCTTCCTTGTGACTGGAATCTACCCCTTGGTGGTCCTCTTCCTCTGTATCCTCCTCTTTGGAATGACCCTATATACTAGTTACTCCCACTATTTTCCATAGATTGATTCTCTTCTGGTATACTTGGGCTTTGTCCTCTTACTCCTTCCTCTGAATCCTCTATTATTATTACCCCTACCTCTTTGTTGGAAATCATTCCTCCTTCTATCCTTCTCCTCTTCTCTCAAGGCTAACTGAAAACACTTGTGCATACTATCAGGATCCATCATACTGATTTCATCTAGGATTCCTTGTCTCAATCCATAAAGGTACCTTGCTACCTTTTATACCTCCTCTTCTTTTCTTCTTGCCCTTAGGCTCAATTTTTGGAAAGTTCCTCGGTGTAAGAACTTACTGTCAACTCTTTCTGTCTCAAGTTCTACAACTTATGATACATCTGAATCTCATAATCAGTGGGCAAGAATTGTGCCCTCAACCTGATCTTCATTCTCTCCCAAGAATCTATCTTCTTCTTACCAGTGGCTACCTTGTCATCCTGCATCATGTTCCACCACACCAATGCAAATCCTTTGAGCCTAGCCTTTGTATAACTAACTCTCTTCTCCTCTGCTACTTCTTTGTAGTCAAATTGGTTGTCTATAGCCTCTATCCAATCCAATAACTCTTCACCATTCAAGCTGCCACAATAGTAGGGTATGTGTTCCATACTATCTTTTTTGATGGACTTGAAGGCATCCAAGAACACCTTCTATTCTTTATCCATCTCCACTTCTTTTCCTTTTCCAGCTGTCTCTCCTGTCTAGCTGTCATCTTCTTCGTCACTCTCATCTCCACATTCAGTGACTTTCCTCTTACCTTTTATCTTTGTCAAATTAGCCTTTGCCAATTTATTTTGGACCAATTCCATAGTGGCATCTTTTCTCATTGCCTTGGGTGGCATGCTTTCAACCTCGTTACTCTCCTCCCCTTCAGACATACACTATACTTAAATTTTGTTTGGCTCTAATACCACTCTAATGCAGAGGGTCTAGAATTCTAGTGTTTCTTTCCACCAAAGTGATTTTTACTCCTTCTAACCATCCAATGGTTACTCCTCTATGTGTTCTTCCCCCAATATGTATCTCCTAAACCCTCTCTACCAACTTTCCTCCTAGGTATAGTTGATTTGTTGAAGACACAAAGTTCATCCAATCTCAACTAATCCAACTAGTTTATCATTCCTCTTGATTCTTCACTAGAGCTTCCCCTAGAACCCCAAACCCTTTCTTAGGATCTTCCCCATACACCTCATGGACTCTTTCATATGTTCTTGACCCATTAAAATTCTATTGGAAACATTTCCAACACTTCTGGTTACTTCAACAATCCAATTGTTGTCACAATATACAAGTAGGCCTAATTAGGCCTATTCCTAGTAGGTCTATTTTCATTGTTTTGAGCCAAATGCTCCAAATTCTCCCAAACAACCTCATAGATGAATTTAAAAATATAAAATCTATCCACTATCCCTTCAAGAATCCAAAACCATAGATTCTCAATGCACCCACAACCCTAATTACTACCAGGCCCTAGTTTTCAGCCTTCCTCTTAGGCCTCTGGACCAGTCAGTACAAACTATCTTCAATTTGTTCTTAAAAATTCAATTCACCATTTACAACCATTTTATCCTTCAAGGTGACACTTTAGGTCTTCCACAAAATCCACTAAGTCATCCATCCAAGATCATGGGTGCTCAATTATAATTCAATCTTTACCCTGTCCAGGCTCACCTACTCCAAGCAGTCAGCCACAGGGCTTCACTCCAAGCTTAGGAATTAAATTGCAAGAAAAAAAAGGAAACAAAAACAATATGTATAGACCCTAAACCATCATCCCACATGGTTTCAACCATTTTCAACTGTGGATGCTTAGGTTAGAGCCATTTTTGCTCCTACAACTCTACAAATTGAACTTGCAGACAGAGTGGCCTAAATCCTAATGTAACTCCACACTAATTCAACTTTAAAAAAAAATACTCTATTAAAAATAAATATAATTCAAATCACTACACCCCCATGGGGTTAGATCACCTAATCTAATCCGTACACAGTCGTAAAGAATGCAGAAAACACTATAAATTACAATGAAACATAGAAAACCATCCTTACAGAGTGATCCCAAAAGTACTATGCAATCCAAAACTTAATTAACCTTCCAAATTTCATCAATCCATGTTAAAATATCTGAGCATGGGTGGTTACAACTGCTCAAACTTCCATTTGCAACTTTTTGCAAAAGTTGCTCGAGCAACTTTTGAAAGTTGCTAGCAACTTTTTAGCACTTTTTTCTATTTGACTATTTTATTCAACTCGATGCATGGTTTCCACTCCTATGACCCTAGTTAGGATACTTAGGGTCCTAGAAAATAGTTAAACCTCAAGTTACTAAAAAATAGCAACTGTTACCATTCTAGGCCAAAATGACCAAATTGTCACCTAGGAGAACTTTTGCTCTTACAAACATGAAATGAACAAGTTGAGAACCAGAACTCAATGGATCTTATTCAAACCCAAATTAAGACTCCTAACACAACCCTAAACACACAAATCACACCAAAATGGGAAGTTTTCTTCACCAAAGAGACCAATTTCAAGAAGTTAGGCATCGATCCTGACTTGATCCAATCACCTGGAAGTTGATTTCTCTCGTTCGGGCGAGTATGGTGCAGGAGCACCTAAGTTAGAAATCATTTTAGGTTTGAAAGTTGTTTGTAAGTTGTTTTGTTCTACCACTTTTGTAATGACCGAGGTCAATTTGGTGAATGAACACCATAGTTGTGTAAGTTGTTTGTTTTTCAGTTTTGTGTGTGTTGAGGTAGTTTGTAAACCTCTATAAATCCAACCAAGGCTCTAGCAAAAAAGGAAGGTGAAATAACACTAAGATGAAGTGCTTAGTTTACACTAGTGTTTGGCCAATACTGGTGCTCAGGTTACACTATGTTTCTCAAGGATGTTGCTCAAACCCCTCAGTGATGTTGCTTGATAATGTCGCTCAGGCTACACTATATCGCTTTAGATATTTCCTCAGGTTGCACTATATTGCTCGGGGTCGATGACTGATGCTTTGAGCCGATGTTCTATTTGTACCGACGCTCGATGTTGATGCTTGGTAAAGTCAACACTGACACTCGGTAATGTCAGTTAACGACCCATAAATCACAGCTTTGTCTTTTATGACCATCCTAGTCAATTGTAATGGCCCATTACGTGTCACCTTGTCTTCAATGGGTAGTGACACCTGTTCAAAGTGATGGGAGGTTTCTTAATGCTTGCCCATACCTGCATTCACGAGGTTGGTGAAATTTTTTCGAGAGCCTAATATATATACCTGGATGCATGTTGTTTCTATGAGTATGTATGTATGTTTTAGAGATTGAAGAAGTTAATAGAAATTTCAGAGTGTGTTGGTTTTAGTCTATCTTTTGAGTTTCATTGTTTGTTTTCAAGTGCAAGTCGATTAGTTTTTTTGTTTTTGCAAATTTTGATTTCTTGGCCCATTTTGGGTAGTGATATTTCATGGCTCCTCGAGGTTCTTGAATCCATGGTGAGAACCATGTGCCTGGATAGGATTTGAGAGGATCCCTTTTATATAATTCTATGTTTTGTTTTAGTAGGAGGTTTGGTAGGCATGAAAGTGGAGTTCTTACTGTAGGTGAGCTTGGTGATAGTCTGGTTAGGGAAGAAAAGTGAATAAAGATGTCGCAAGAGTTTTGGCAGAATGAGTTGGTTTAGCCAAGCGAATGAATCTACCCTTGTAGGTTCAATAAGCATGGAGAGATAACTTAGCGGTGGGGAACTGGGTCTTGAGTGAGAGGTGAAGATCTTAGTGACTTCCCTTAGGTCAGGGTTCATAATACCCTAGAAGGTCTGAGAAAGAGACCTTAGAGCTGATTCAGGCTGATTCTCTACCAATAGACCTCGATTACCCATCATACATATTCATCATGTAGATATCTTTGTATCAGGTTTATAAATTATATGCTCCCTATATCACCTTTCTTATGACTGATCAACATCATTTGCTTTACACTACACAGCTTTAGGCAACTCCTAAAGTGTGACCACCTTTTGCATCAATCTGTCAGATATTTTGTGCAATATATTTGATGCAACCAATCCATATGATCTCAGTTAGCCTCAGATAGGGGAATCACCCCTAACTTTCCTCTTAGAGACTCATGAGCATCCTTAGGTAAAACCTTAGTAAATATATCTGTCAACTATTCCTTTGTATTTACATATTCAAGTCTTACTTCTTTGTCTTGTACCGACTCTCTCAAGAAATGATATTTGATAGAAATATGCTTGGTCTTTGTATGCATCATAGGGTTCTTTGAGATATTAATAGCACTAATGTTATCACAAAAAATAACACTTGGTTCAATGATTTCTTCCTTTATACCTTTCAATAATTGCGTGATCCATACTATGTTTGAACAATTTACTGTTGTTGTGACATATTCAGCCTTTGTTGTAGATTGAGAAATACAGTTATGTTTCTTGCTTGTCTAGGAGACTAATCTCTTTCCTAAAAAGAATACACCTCCACTTGTGCTCTTTCTGTCAACAACATTACCTGCCTAATCTACATCTGTGTAAACTTCCAGTTCAAACTTCTCATTCTTCTTGTAATATAATCCATAGTCCTCTATTCCTTTCAAATATCTCAGAATCCTTTTCACTCCCATCAAGTGACTATCTTTAGGATTTGCAGAAAATCTTGCAACAATCCCAACTACTAATGCAATATATGGTCTACTATCGACAAAATATTGTAGTTTTCCAATCATTGATCTATATAGTGTTTGATTCACTTCAATTGTCTCATTAGTCTTTGATAGTTTCTGTCCAGTAGCCATAGGTGTACTTAAAGGTCCAGAATCCTCCATGCAAAAATTCTTCAATATCTCCTCGATATTCATAGATTGTGTAATGGAGATACCTTTATTCATCTAATATACTTGTAAACCAACAAAGAATTTGATCTCTCCAAACACAGACATCTCAAATTCAGTTTGCATCTCTTGCAAATGTTTGGCACAAAGCATCTTGTCCTTCAAATATGATATCATCAACAAATATTTCAGCTAACAATATCCCTTTACCTTTCTCAGAATTTAAGTATAGATTATTATTGTCATTTGTCCTTGTAAATCCAATCTTGACTAAGTATTTATGTAATCTCTCAAACCATGCTCTGGGGGCTTGCTTCAATCCATACAACTCTTTATGTAGCTTGCAAACCATATTATTCTTGCTTTAATCAACAAATCCTTCAAATTGTTCAATGTGTACCTCTACTTCTAGTATTCCATTCAGAAATGCTGATTTGACATCCATTTGATATACTTTGAATCCTTTTTGAGTTGCATAAGCCAATAGATTTCTAACTCCTAATCTAGCACCTGGGGAAAATGTCTCACCGTAGTCAATGCCTTCTTCTTGTGCATAACCTTTGCATACCAGTCTAGCCTTATTTCTTATAACTTCTCCTTGTTCATTCAACTTATTTATAAATACCCACTTGGTTCCAATAGCATTCTTTTCCTTTGGTCTAGGTACTAGTGTCCAGGTTTTGTTCTTCTCAATTTGTTCAATCTCTTCATTCATGACATGTATCCAATCGTCATTCTCCAAAGCATCTTTCACTTATTGGGGCTCAAATTCACATAATAAGCATGTCTGATTTTTCAATTTACTTCTTGTCATAACCTCTAAATCTTTATCTCCAATAATTTGATCTATTTTATGATGTCTTCTTACATACTTTTCTAGTGTAGGCTTTGGTCTACTTTTCTCTTTCTATTCATCCTCAGATTCATCATCAAAGTTAATTTCAGGTTCATTTTGCATCTCTGTTTCATTCTCAGACTACTTGATAGTTTCCTCCTAATGCTCGACAACATCTTTTTGTAACTCGGCATTCTCTTGTTGTTTCTCGAAAACATCATTCTGTTGTTCAACAACTTCTTTTTGAGGTTCAGCTAAACTACTGGGCTCTCCCCCATTCATGTAAATGAAAGATCTGTAATCTTCAAGTTCTTACTTGCATTCCACTTCATTCTTTTCTGCATATATATCAATTATAATATTTGCACTTTCCACAACTTTGTTAGTGTTAGAATTCAAACACTTATACGCTTTTCTCTTGGTGGAATAACCTAGGAATATGCCTTCATCACTTTTAGCATCAAGTTTTCCATTTCTATTGTCCTTCAATATATAACATTTTCTCCAAAAAAATTTAAAATATTTTACAATAGGTGCATAACCATACCATAACTCATAAGGTGTAATATCAATACCTTTCTTGACTTGTACTCAGTTCAAGGTATAGACTATTGTACTTACATCTTCTCTCCAATACTTTTGTGCAACATTCTTTTCTATCATCAGTGTTCTATCACAATCCCTTATTGATTTATTCCTTCTCTCAGCTATGTCATTCTATGGGGGAGTCCTTGGCGCAGAAATCTATATTTTAATTCCTCTATTATTTCATAATAGGTTGAACTCATTAGATATAAACTCTCCTCCTCTGTCATATCTCAGACATCTCAAGCTCTTACCTATCTCTTTTTCAACTTTTTCCAAATACCACTTAAACAACTAAAAAGCATCAGATTTTTCTTTGAGAAACATTACAGTCATCATTCTAGAGTAATCATCAACAAACAGTATGAAATATTTATCACCTCGGTAGCTTTGCACACCAATAGGTCCACAAAGGTCAATATGAACCAATTCCAAAATATCATCAGAAGTATAGGTTTTGCTCTTAAAACTAGACTTTGTCATTTTGCCCAACTAACATTGCTTACACATAACATTATCAGGTTTCTTCAGACTTGGTAACCCTCTTACTCTTTTCATCTTACTAATGTTTACCAAATTGTCAAAGTTCACATGACATAACCTCTTATTCCCTAACCATATATCATCATATTGTGCAAACAAACATGCCTCATCAGATAGATATAGATAGAAAAAATTACCTCTTGTATGTTGTCCACTTCCAATCAATTCACCAGTAGCATCATAGATTCTATCCTTTCTATGATGCAACTCAACTCAGTATCCAGAATATTCAACTGAGAAACACAAAAAATTATAGTTTAGTCCTTCAACCCAATAGGCATTGTCACATGTGATCTTATCAGTTAGTTTTATTGATCATTTTCCTTTCACGGGACATGGTTTGTCATTATTAAACTTAACACTACCACCTTTACAATAGTTTAAGATTTCAAATTTAATTTTATCACCAGTCATGTGATGTGAGCAACCACTATCAATTATCCATTTATCACCTTTACTCATATATGAAATAAGTGCAGTTTTCTCATCTTCATCAGAATCATCTTTCATGGCAACATAAACAACTTCTATATCATTTTCATCAGAGTTATCAGATTCACAATCAGTTTATTCTTTAGCAATATAGTGGGATTTATTACCTTTGTCCTTATAGTCCTTATGCCTTATGAAATCTTTGTCATCCCTTTTTCTTTGTACTTGCTTTCTCTTCTCTCGTCCTTGTCATTCCTACCAGGGCATCTTTCTACAATATGGCCAACTTTGTTACATGAAAAACAGATTATAGGAAGTTTACCTTAATTTTTTCCTTTTCCTCTCAGTAGTCTTCTAGCCATAAGTGCTTCAATTTTATCAAGATATTCATCAGAAGTGTCACTATCGCTATTCATATGTCTTTCTTTTCCTTTCCTTGATTTATGGACATTCAATTGTGATTTGAATGCAGAGTCAACATGATGAGGAGTGAAATTATCAATATTTGATAACTCAAAAGCAATAAGTCTACAAACTAGACCTTCCAAAGTTAAGTTGTTACTAGGAGTACATCTCAGTTCTTGTATAGAAGATACTCTAATAGAATATATAGGAAGTAAGGTTCTCAATACCTTTCTAACAAAAATATCATCACTAATAGGTCCATTATCTCCTCTAATAGCATTTACAACCTCCTTAAATTGACTACAATATTGACCAATAGTTTCACCATCTTGCATTCTCATTTCATCAAACTTACCTCTCAAGATTTTAGATTTGGCTCTCAATACATTTGTATCATCTCCATAGATATTTTCCATTGTATCCCACATTTCTTTTGCAGTTTTGCAATCTTTTATGTCTTCAAATTCAAGATATCTTAGGACTGATGCAATCTCCAACATTGCTTGGTCGTGTTCTTGTTTTTCTTTCATCTGTTGAGCTATCATAACTGTAGGCACTATTATGTAATCATTTTCCACATACTGTTTTTCAGCATCTCCAATTCTAGCTAGGTGTAACTTCATCAAACTTTTCCATGCAAGGAATTTTTCTTTGTTCAACCTCGGTACCTCCTTTTTATACATCTTGATCTTTAGCTTCAAGTAACTTAAAACGTTTCTCTACAAGAACCACAATAACTATGATACCAATTATTAGAATGATTTAGAATAGCTGAGAGGGGGGTTGAATCATTTATCCTAGGTCCAGATGTACCAATTGCACTTTCAAATATTTTAACCAACTTAGATCCACTCAGTAATCCACTCGGTCTCTATAGCACATAATCAATAACATAAAATTGCAGTTTACTGTCCTAATGTAATCAACTTGCAGAATATAAAAATATTTATAGTAAAACACATAAAATAACATTCACATAAGTATAATACCAGGATTTAACATGTAAACCCAATATAGGAAAAACCACCAGTAACATGCTACCAATTTTTCACTCTTTTGAAGTGACCTATGTGAGGAGCCAACCCAGATAAATGTTACAATACACACTGTGAATGTGACCCGGTTAAAGGATTTAATCACCCAGTTAAAAATGATCATTTTTAGAGGGCTTAGACCATTCCATTATAATGTCACCTTGACTAAAGGAATTAACAATACGACTATTAGGTCAACCTTGTTTAAATTAATTTTGCAAATGATACAATGGATAGAAAGTAATAAAAAATTGTGATCTGAAACATACAACTCACTTTATAAATACAGATCCAATTATAGCTCAAATGCTAATTCACTGTATGGCCTTCATTATCATCCCTATCACTCAGAACTACTCAGAAATCCTTCAAGCAATCACCATTGTGTAGTCATGTACTGCTCTATTCATCCTTCTCTTCCTTTTGCTTAGATTTTCTAATCAACTAAATTACCCTCTCATACTACTCACACATGACCTATAATTAGGTTAATCTTATACCTCTCTGATTAGGTAGCTCGATATTTTTCCACTTAATCATCACCGTAGATCTTAGGGTTTGGTTAGATCCAACGAATCCTTCCAACATTTCATTTCCATCTACATTGTAGAATACATCCTAAAACTCCTTCTTGAATCCATACATAAAAATGGTTAAACATATATTAAATTCTCATTTAATTCTTCACAACAATCATCCTTATCTTAAATATGATTCCATATCCCAATAAATCAACTATGTTGACTGGGATCTCCAATCTCTCTCAAATTGCCAAAATATTGACACTCAGTCATCACTTTGTTCTTCCGCTCGGTCATCACTAGATAACTTGGTAATTTACTGACACTCGGAAAATATTGATGCTCGGTCAACATTGAATTTTATCGGCATGTACTGGCACTTGGTTGACACTCACATCACTCGGCACAAACATAATGATGCAAAGCGGGCAAATGGAAGCTTATCAAATGTCTCGAATAGGACAAAGTACCCTAGATCACCAACTTTCAAGGACAAAATGCTTAACACTTATCACAAATGTGGAAGAAGGACTTGGTTAAGGCTATCACAACCCCAATACCCCAAGGGTAACCTAATCACTAGTTTTCACCAATCCTTCAACACCAACTACCAAGGTTGGTCTAACAAGCAAATGACCCTACTTCACAATGATACCCCCCAAAGTGACATATAGGACCAAGGGTGACCTATTCTTGTAGGTATGGTCTATTTAGGTCCCTATTGAATAGTTCCAATGGTTCTTTCACTCAAATGCAATCCACATGCCATGGTTGCTTCACAAACCCAAGACTATGCTTGTAGCCTTTTTTAGAGGAAAATTTGATCTCAAGTGAGATTCTTCAACATAACCCTATGAACTGGTTGGGGATTCAAACACCCTTTATGTCCTAGTAGTTTGGACTCAAGCTTTAGAACTTGGAAATGAGAATAAGACAGGATGACACACCAAATTACTCCACTGATTAGCCCTAATTAGGCCTCCATTTACACTACAAGTGTCTTTTAGATGCATCCAATACCCAAACTGATGATTGGGTCATGTGAGGGTCTGCAAAAAGGTCTCTTCCTCTGACTTAGGGCTTCTAGGGGTGCCAGCAAGAAGTTGAGTCCACTTTTTGGGCAAAAAGTGGAAGTGTTTTTCCTATTTTTCAAATGTGCAGTCAATTGATGTCAAAATTTGAGGCACTCAGAGATTGAATCTCAGAAAAATCCACTAATAAAAAATGTAGTGCTCGGAGTCTAGTTTTCAAATATGTAATTTTTTTTAATACCCACATGGTAAAAAATATATTTTAGTAGGCATGTTTAAAACCCCCTTTTCAAAATATATGTTTCAGGACCATACCACACACGTGTACGACCACCCTATTTTGAAGTAAATAAATGAATTTTTGTAAATCCTTCTGGGGAAAGGTAGCTAACACATTAAAGATTGGTCTGAATATTTCTGATTTTTTTTTAATTGAATATTTTTTTTTATGAATTTTTAATTGAGTATAAAGTACATTTTCAAAACCCCTAGTGTACGACCACCATAATTTGATGAAAATTTCACTTTTTTGGATTTTCTTTTTTTAATCTTGAAATAAATTCTATGTAGATTGGTCACATATAATTCATTTTTTTAAAAACCTAAAATCAAAAAAGTTATTAAAATTTTAGTTAACCTTACTATTTCAACTTTAGGTACCAATTTGGCGTAATAATTATTGGAAAAATACTAAAATTTGTCATATCATTATAAAAATTATATTTTTATAATTTGTACAATATGAACTAAAATGGGTTTTCGTTTCATCTAAAATTTCATTCGGGTTGACCTCCAAAAAATCATGACAAGGCAGAAATTTTATTTTTAAATGCCTTAGTCATTTTTTTGCAAGGCCAAGCACAAGCTTGGTGGGACCGAGCCTGTCCCGAACCAAAAACCAAGGCAAAGGTACAGTCCTCACTTCTAGTTTTTAGAAACGAGCACCCGTTATTTAAAATTAAAAAAATGGGTGCCCGTTTTGTTTTGGACCGTTGAAACCGAAACGGGCACCCGTTTCATTTAAATAACGGGTGCCCATTTCTGAAAGATCTGTTGGAGATAAAAAATAGTTTTGTGAGCCTGCTCTCAATGATTGATGATTATTCAATCATTTGTATGACATATCCGTGTTGCAGAAAGAATATTTTGAAAGAACATTCTATTTTCTTGTCTTGTTTTGGATCTGACAAGAAGGGATTCATTTGAATTCAAATTTTGGTGCAAACATGGGATCAAACAAACACAGAAAGAGGTAAAGAAAGGTTATGACAACTGATGAGATTGCAACAAATAGAGAGAAAGAGGTAAAACGACAACGAGAAAGAAGAGAAAGAATTTGAAACCTTGATAGTTTGGGAGCATCGAGTTTAACAATCGGTTCAGAAGCTGAGAACAATAAGAACACCATGATGGATGCAGAGGTTGAAGAAGAAAATGAAATAGGAGAAAATTTGGGTGCAATTTCTAATCAAGTGTTGGATACAGGTATGTCTTCACAGCCAAATGAAACTTATTATGATAAAGAACTTGGTATTTTTGAATTAGCGGGTTACTCTTTAAATAATTTAGATTTTCTTCCTGAAAATAGAGTAACTGATTTTATTTCACATCAAACACCCCAAATCAGTAATGTTAATCATAATGATAAAGGAACTGAT
>MU227349.1:2158912-2194195 GCA_018584345.1 Thuja plicata
GATTCCCCCCCCCCCCCCCTCTCAGTGTTTCTAACACTTTTCACTAATTCAATGGTCTTATCTATTCCAATATGTCCTCCTAAGCCACCACAATGTTTCTCTTTGATGATATTTGTTCTCATGGAATATTTAGGAATGTACAATTGGGCTCCTTTAAACACGAGTCCATTTTGAATCAAAAAATATAAAAAATCGGTATGGTATTTACCCACCATTTGTGTGCATACCTCAAAAACTTCTACAAATTCTGGATCATCAGCATATAGGTGTTTTAGGGAGTCAATCCCTACACTCTGAAGTTGAACTTCCTCAATTAATCCAATCCTCCTACTTAGGGCATTAGCCACTTTTTTTTCCACTCCTTTATTATGCTTTATGTTGAAGGTATATGCCTACAACTGCTCCATCCATTTGATGTGTTTGACTCCAAGCTTCTCCTGGCTATTTAGAAAACTTAATGCATGGTTTTTAGTATAAACAATGAATTCTTTAGGGAGTAAGTAATGTCTCCACTTTTTCAGGGCTTGAACCATTGCATAAAGTTCCAAATCATAAGTAAATATCTCTTCTTGGCATCGTTAAATTTTTCTGAGAAAAATTCTATGGCTTTACCTTCTTGATTCAATACTACACCTATGGCCAAGTTGCTTGCATCTATTTCAACTGTGAATACCTTGTTGAAGTCAGGGAGTACTAAGATTGGGTATTGTGCCACTCTGTTCTTGATATATTGAAAATTATCTGTTGCTTCCTTAGTCCACTCAAATCTAGTCTTCTTTCCACCTTTTATTGTGTCCAACATAGGAGCACACACATGACTAAGATTCTTTATAAACTTTCTATAAAAAGTTGCTAAACCATGAAAAATTCTAACATCACCTTGGTTCTTTGGTGGAGGCCAGTTGATTATTGCTACAACCTTCTCTGGATCCATTTTGAGAGTTCCTTGGGAGATGACAAAACCTAAGAAGACAAGTTCCTTCTTCATGAACATACACTTTTCCAAGTTAATCACTAACTTGTGCTGATGAAGTCTCTTCAAAACTTGTTCCACATGTTCAAGGTGTTCCTCTCTGCTATGACTAAAAATTAGAATTTCATCCAAGTAGATGACCACAAACTTTCCAATGAAATCAATAAAAATATCATTCATGAGCCTCATGAATGTGCTAGGAGCATTACTCAATCCAAATGGCATAACAAGCCACTCAAACAATCCCTTAGTTGTTTTAAATGTTATCTTCCACTCGTCTCATGGTTTAATTCTAATTTGATGGTAGCTTGATTTTAAATCAATCTTGGTAAAGTAACAAGTAGTGCCTAATTGGTCCAGAAGATCTTCCATTCTTGGAATGGGAACCTATATCTTATTGTTATTTTGTTTAGGGTCCTGCTGTCAGTGCACAATCTCCATTTGCCATCATTTTTTGGGGCCAAAACTAATGGGACAGCACATGAACTAAGACTCTTTTGGATGAGTCCCTTTTCTAACAGTTCATTCACTTGCCTTGCAATCTCTCCATGTTGCACTGATGTCATTTTGTATGGGGATTTGTTTGCAAAAGAGGAGTCAGGTATTAAGTCAATTTGATGACTAATATATCTCAAGGGAGGGAGGGTTGTGGGCAGGTCACTAGCAGTGATAGCACTATATTTTGTGAGTAACTTCTGAACTTCATCTGGTATAGTATCATCACTAATAGACCTTACATTATCCTTAGGCTTGGAGATTAAGACATAGGCTTTAGTTCCAGATTCTTTCAAAACTTTTAACATTTCTTTCTCTCCCATGGTTATGATAGTTGGTTCTTTCTCATTCTTGTTATCAGACAAGAGCTTCATGGTGAATGTTTTCCCATCCTTGGTGATAGAGTAGGTATTTTTCCTATAGTGGTGTATGGCATCAACATCATACTACCAAGGCCTGCCTAGAAGAATGTGGGATGCATCCATTTCAACAATATCATAGAGAACTTTATCTTTAAAATCTTCTATTGAAAACTCTATCCATGTTTGTTTAGTGACTAAAGTTTGCTGACACTTTGTTAACCAAGACACGTGGTAAGGAAAAGTATGAGGCTTCTTAGGAAGATTTAGTTTTTTCACCGTTCCACAAGACTCAAAATCTCAGTTGAGCCAGAATCAATAATTAAGTTACATACCTTCACATTTCATTTTATCTTTGTCCTAAAGAGGTTCTTTCTTTGAGGAGGTTCTTGGCTTTGTGGAACTTGGAGGAAGACTTGTCTCATCATCAAGCATTGTCCTTCCTCTGGTTCTAAGTCCCTTGTATTGTCCTCTTTCTTGTCCTCTTAAATGAGTTGTTCTCTCCTTTCTCCTTGGTTTTTATTGTTCCTCTTCTCAGGGCATCTTCCTGCATGGTGTCCCAACTGATTACAGTAGTAACACCTTAGTGGTCCATTTCCTCTTCCTGTGTTTTTTCTTCCCCTATTGAAGGGTCTTCTCCCTCTATAGTTTCCTCTTGATTTTGAATCACTTCTCTCTTTGTCTCCTTAGTCAAGGGTCCTACTGCTATTACCACTATATTGCCCTCTATTCCAAGAGGTTCCTCTCCCTCTGAAGTTCTTCCCATTGTCATTACTCTTTCCCTTTCCAAACTCTTGCTTTCTCTTCCACTTTTCCTCCACCTTGAGTGCCATTTGGTAGAACTTGTTCACTGTGGTATGGTAGTGTAGGCTGAGTTCCTCTTGAATGGATACTTTAAGCCCATTCATATACCTTGCTAACTTTTCTTCTTCATCTTCTACCACATTTTTCTTCATACATAACTTTAGGAACTCCTCGGTGTATAATCCCACATCCATGTCCTTCTACTTTAGGCTTTGCTTCTTCCTATGGAGTTGTACCCCATAGTCTTCAAGCACATAGGTCTCTTTGACCAATGTAATCATTCTATTCCATGAAGAGATCATACTCTTCCCATTCTTCACCCTCTCTATTTGGATGAAGTTCCACCAAGTTAGGGCTGCTCCCTTCAACTTGGATCTTGCTACTTTCACTCTCTATTTCTCAGGGATGTCCTCACACTCAAAAAAACTTGTTAGGGCCTCTATCCAATCCAAGGCCAAGTCTGCATTAATCTTCCCATTAAAAGTTGGTAGATCCAACTTCTCCTTCATGGTTCTTCTCCCCATGGACTTCAAGGCATCTATGAGGGGTCTCTGGTCTGCAAGAATGTCCACATCCTGATCAGGGGTGTCTTCATCTGACTCACTCCCATCTTCATCACTAGAGGCAACTTCTTTACCCATTTCTACCTTGCTCTCCAACTCTTGCAGTCTCCTTGTCAAGGCTGCATTTTTTGCCCTTTGTTCTCTCACCATCTTTGCTAACTCAATGTTTGTAACCCTTGAAGCAATATCCTCATCCTTAGGAGCAGACATAACTCTGATACCACTTGATGCAAAGTGGGCAACTGGAAGCTTTTAAAATGTCTCAAATAAGGCAAAGTACCCTAGATCACCAACTTTCAAGGCCAAAATGCTTAACACTTATCACAAGTGTGGAAGAAGGACTTGGTTAAGGCTATCACAACCCCAAAACCCCAAGGGTAACCTAATCACTAGGTTTCACCAATCCTTCAACACCAACTACCAAGGTTGATCTCATAAGCAAATTATCGTACTTCACAATGATACCCCCCAAAGTGACATATAGGACCAAGGGTGACCTATTCTTGTAGGTATGGTCTATTTAGGTCCCTATTGAATAGTTCCAATGGTTCTTTCACTCAAATGAAATCCACATGCCATGGTTGCTTCACAAACCCAAGACTATGCTTGTAGCCTTTTTCATAGGGAAATTTGATCTCAAGTGAGATTATTCCACATAACCCTATGAACTGGTTGGGTATTTAGACACCCTTTATGGCCTAGGAATTTGTACTGAAGCCCTAGAACTTGGAAATGAGAAGAAGACAGGATGACACACCAAATTACTCAACCAATTAGCCCTAATTAGGCCTCCATTTATACTAAAAGTGTCTTTTAGATGCATCCAATGCCCAAATTTATGATTGGGTCATGTGAGGGTGTGCACAAAGGTCTCTTCCTCTGAATTAGGGCTTCTAGTCAATCCCCAAACAAAAGTTATGACTGTTGTCCTAATTCTGGATAGGTGCATACATAAGAATATACACCTAGGGCATCACTTCATTGCCATTTCCATACAAATTGAAGAACCTATCTTGTATAATATCAAAGAGAATTATATTAACAAGCTTTCCACCAAGGGTCATTGAATTCCCATGGTGGAAAGTGGAAATACACTAAATTTACTTAGAAACCCTGATTTAGGGCCTACAATCCAGGCAGTGAATTTGTAAATTCTATAACTTTCAAACCAAAACTGATCAAAACATGAGACCAAGACCAAATGGAATAATATTCAAAGGAATAACCCTTGGTTTCATACTTTCATGTCTCTTTGTCTGTACCCGACCATACACAATGACTATTTCTCAGGAAATGCTACAAAAATGGTTGTTTTATTAATTTCAGAATGCCAAATTACATCATTAGCCTACCACCCACCTGAAAGGGATTTTTTAGGAACTCCCAATGGTTACATGACAATTTTGAACTATTTTGACCATTTGGGAGTTGTTTTTCAAAAAGTTGTTAAGTTTACTCAAAAGTTGCTTGACAACTTTTGAGCAACTTTTACATTTTTTTCAATTTTGCAAATCTAGTGACCAAACTTGGTCATGATGTTATTTTTATGATCCCTAGTGGATCCAAACATTAAAAACTCAAAAATAACCTATTCTTATGGTTTTTTATCATTAATGACTCATAGTCAACCAAGGGCTCATAATGTGCCAATCTTGGAACTATAGCCTTACAAGGTGATCCAGTGATTAACTCAATATCTAATCATCACTAAAGGCCTCTTAGGACCTTGAGGGAACCCCTAGGTTCCATTGGAACACTTTGTAAAGTTAGGTTTCTCCTACACCACATAATTTCCTTAATCTTCTGCTTTGTTACTCAGTCAAGACTAATCTTGTATTCATCCAAACTTCACTTAGACTTAAGATAAATAATATATATTACCTTATCAAGGTGTGACCTCATAAAGTACCCATTGTAGTTCCACATAACTCGGCCATTTTACTAGGTCTTCTTGTTATCTCTTCTTTTCAAATCTTCATCATCAATCTATTGATATGGCACTTTACAAGATAGCAATTGTCTTACCAGTTAAGGTTTGATATCAATGGAAATATAACAATTGTTTCAATTGTAGTTTCCAACATAAAAAACCTATACATGAACACTATATTTTTACATGGAAACCCCAATGTGATAAAAGCCACAGGGAGATCCAACTCACTATTTGAAGAGCTAATTACAATAATGTTTTAGGCTCATGGTCAAGGTAGCTCATTTCTCATTATTTGACTTTCAACCTAAGGCGCACAACCTTAGGGAAAGATACAATGTACTTGAAAGCTAAGACAAACAATCTCAAGGAAATATACAAAGGACTTGCACACTGAAGCTCAATACCTCAAGGCAATATATAATTTTGCGCAAAGATTGCCAAGAAGGACACATTATCTTCTAGCAGGAACATGAATAATATGAACTACAATGAACAAGCCTTCAACACACTACCTATAAATACTCTCCAAGCTTTAAATTATCCTTAAATCATTGTCTCAAGTGACCAACTTCAAGAGAAACAAAACACATACATCTATTATCTCAACCTCTAACATTCTAATTGATATGATCATGAAAGCACATTAGCAAACTAATCTTCACACTTCTCTTCAACACATCTTAGCACACTTCACCTCTCTATGCAATACACACTTCAACATGCTAAAATGATATTATATATATAGCAAATTTATCAACAAACTTTAATTAGATTAGCCAAAAAAAACACACATAATTTCAATCATGTCAGCTGTAGACACCTAAAATTGGGCAGGTGTTCTCTAATCAATCAAATATGCAAATCTCAGCAAAATGCTCTAAATCTCATCGAAATGGATCAAATCAAATAAAATGGACATTTATCAATCTGTATCATCTTAAAATGGAAGCACTTCCATGTTAAGAAAGTTTAGACCTCCTTAAGGGATTTTTTTGACCACCATCATACTGTCCCATCATTTCTGCATCATCTCCTTCTTTTGTGCCTATTTAGGACCCTGATTGGGCCTCTCTGGGCACCTTCTATCCCACTTGGCACATTTTCTATGGGTTCTGAGCCCCTGGGTCAAGGTCAACCTTGACCTTGACCTAGTTCAGGGTCAACCTCGATCTTGACCTGGGTCCCCCTTCCAAATCTGGAAGCTTGTCGGCTTCCAGAGGTCATCAAAAATTCATTTTTCCCGCTTCCGGGTCGGCTATTTTGGGTTCCGAAGCAAAAAATCCTAAATTATATTTAATATAGGTCCTCTTCTAGGGGCATGGGTCTAATTGGAATTTAATTCATCTATGTCAGCCTCTCTAGAAGATTGTGCCCTAGTTTCATATAAAAGGAAGCCTTTCTCTCTCATTTTCTCTAAGTCTTCTAAGTGCAAAAAAATTCTAAACCAAGATTTTGTCAAGAATAAAAATTTTCAAGCATCCATTGTTCTACATGTTTCCAAGATTTCAAGGTGTTCAATTCTTCCTCTCAAGCATTCAATTCCTCCATTGAAGATCAAGGATTCAAGCTTTCAAGCCTTTTGAAGGGATTTGGTTCCAACATGCAAGATTCATCATTCAAACCCTAGATCTAGCCATCATGGTGGTGTGATCTTCCTTCAAGATCCTTTATGCATCCTCAAATACTCATTCATTCTCTTCAAGTTGGATTCCAAGCATAAAATCATGGAGGTTTATGGTTTCTATTGAGTCCAAGCTTTCATATTTACATACTTGCTTACATTTGAATTACATTGGCATATCTATTCAATGTCATAGCTTCATTCTTAGATTTGATTCTACTACTTGCTAGCATTCTATACTTTATTTATTTCAAGGTTAATTCCTAAATCATGGTTTGAATAAGGAAAACCCCTGCCCTCCAACAAACAAATCTCTTTTTCTTGCAGGTATAGGTGCGGGACTGTGGAATTGAACTTAGAACTGGATACCCTTTTCAGTGAACTATCAGGATCTGCGAATAGATTTTATGTCAGACCTGTGCAGGTCAGGGTCGAGATTATTGGGTCAAGGGTGAAATTTGTGGGTCAAGGTTGACCTTATTCATAAGACAATGTCAGATCAGAAAAATATTTCTGGGTTTTGTTCGTCTCTACATTCCAGTTCTGGATCATACTTCAGATTTTCTAGAAACAGAGTATAGACCCCAAAAAACAACATTCTTCAAATCTGTAATATTTCAAGGTTAGTGCATTTATCCTATCCATTTCAATTCAAATCCTTAATTATTCTAAATCTATCACATATTTACATTCAATCACACACATTTTAAGAGGGAAACCTAGAATCTCCTTCTTTATTCTTATTTCCAATAGATTGATTCATTTATGCATTGATCCTTTTTGGGTTGATCAATTTGGATCCTTCCTTTATGTATTTGAGAATAAAGGGGAATGTCTTATTTATCCCTCCACTCTAAACATTAAATGTAAGGTGATAAGTTCTTTGAGTATCAAAACACTCTTATTCTATTAACATCATTTTCTACCTTACATTTTGGTGAACCCGCGATAGACAACTCTTTCTTTTTGGTGTTAAATTTGCATGCATTTAAAAGTAGGTTTTCTTTTATTCTCTTGCATATATATTCCAAAAATACATTAAAAAATATAAAAATTCTCTAAAAGCACAAAAACATTTACATGCTTGTAATTTTATCGTGTGTTCAACATGTATGACTCTTGTTTTGAATACTTTGATGAAATTTTATTATACAAGAGAATAGATCCCTTAATGAGGTACATGGAAGTGAGGATGAAAAAGGTTCCAATGAGATCTCCATCGATCCTATTCATATTTCATCCTCCTCTACAATCTCTTCAATTGACCGTTACCATAGTGTGTGTGCATGGTTACCTTCATGTTCCACTATTTACAACATCGATACACCTAGAAAGATTTCATTTAGTGCATGGGATGTTGCTTTGTCCTCTCTTGTATTACCTTGTAAGGATATATTAGAGAAAGAAGATGACTTTAACCTTTCCCTCCATGGAGATGAGTTAAGGATTGATGTTAATTCTTCTCCTAATATATGTCTTTTCTATGAGCCTACTTTAGAATAAAAATTTTCCCCTTTAGGGATCAAGCTATAGGCGCTCCTACAATGTGATTTATTGATAGGTATTATAATCCTCTTATTTGGGATGAACCTTTGGATTTGGATGTTGATTACTCTCTTCCTCATGAAGCCATTATGGGTGATTCTACTTTTTGGGATGAACCCTGGGATAAACGTATTGATTTATCTCCTCCTTGTGAAGATGCTTTGATACAAGAGGGTGAGATATTAATGGATGACATATTCATACAAGATGATGACTCATTTTCTAAAACACACTCCCCTTATCTGGACATTTTAGAGAAATAAGAGAACATTATTGATACATTACCTCTAATTGGGATTCCTTCTAGTGATGAGGCATTAGTGGAAAATGATATGAATTCCCTTAATGCTCTCCCTCTTAGTGATGATCCTATGGTGAATCAAGCGCCTACCTCATCTTCTCCTAGGATATATTCCATTTTTCCTTCTTGTGAATCTATCAAACATACTAATGATGACATAGCGACTATTGAAGTTCCATTGACTCCTTTTGATATGGCTTCTTGTTATGGTCCTGGTTATCATTTACTAGTTAAACAAGGATTCCATGGTCAAGGATGTGGTAGGAATAAACAGGGAATTCAAATGCCCTTACAGAATGGGGGAAATGAGCATTCTTATGGATTAGGATTTAATCCTCAAAAACACATCAATGTTACCAACACCTCAAATAATATTTCAAAACATGATGACCCTATGAAGGAATTTGACCAAGAGGCTGTTCTTCCTAAACTCCTTCATGCTGAGATGATTACTAGACCTAAACGCAAAAAGAAACGTAGTCTATACTTGAATATTCTTCCTTTTTGTTTCTATCATATATTTCATGATCACTCTATTGAATGTCAATCTTTACATTATAAGATTAGGAAGCTCATTGATAGTAAAGTTATTTATATATCATGTGGCAATGAGTTGTATTTCTATCCTATTTTCTCTAAATAACATTTATGCTCCTATAATGAAACTCCATATTATGTAAACAATTTTAGCCTAATCTTTGGGGGCTCATTGTCTTGCATATTATTGTGAGTGGTATAATAGGTCCCCTTTCATCCTTGTTCCCACACTTGGGGGGAAAGGATGTCATCTCCTTCTTTTCTGTCTTTCCGGGATCCACTTTCCCTTGGTTAAGCAGTATCTATCTATTATGTGATATCCAATCATACATTTAAATCTTGGTTTTCATTAAGGATCTATGTCCTTGATTATAACCTATTTCATTATTTTTGGGTTTCCATGGTTGATAAATCTCTCACCTTGGAAACTAAATAATGTGTTATCCCTCACAAGGGTTATTTTTTCACCTCTCTTTACTACAATATCTCTTGATATCATTTGATATATCCCTTGCTTTCACCCCTGGGGGGCAAGGTATTTTCCTCCTTCCTCTATCTAAGGATCTACTTTCCTTAGCTTAGTGGCATTTGTTTATCATATAACATTATTTCCTTATAAAGGTGTATGTTTTTTACTATGGATACCCTCTTATATGGGAGGTGATTGTCCTAGGTCATCACCTCCTCTTTATTTTTCAAACTATGCTCTTGATAAACTCTTTCCCTTGCTTTGGTTAGAGTTTGACTCCTTCATTCCAAGATTCCTCTTCCTCTTCATCACAGGGGGCTTGATGATTGAATCTTTGTTTCCTCTTTTCTTTAGAAGATGACATTTTATCCTAAGCATTCCTTTATGGTGAGGGTCTTGTTGATAAGATCTCTTCTTTTTTTAGGATCCTTTTTCCATAAGTGACATATCCATTTCATGATTATCTATGTTCTTGGATGTAAGGGTCAAGGCTATTCACTAAGAATATGGTATACATTGTTGTTAAGCTAGATATCTCCTTACCTTGTGAAGTAGGTATCCTCTTTTCTCTTCCTTATCCTGCCTAGTGGGTAGTCATGATAAAGAGGGGGGCATATATAAGGTCTCCCTTGTACTATAGTTTACATTAGTTTTTATTTTGCAGCATGCTAAATCCTTGGAAGGTAACACACATAAGTTATTGAATCCTGAAGGGAAAAGCATTTTCACTTTTATTTTTGCTAAATCCTCAGAAGGTAACACACATAAATTGCTAAATCCTGAAGGGACACACATTTTTATTTTTATTTCTGCTAAATCCTTGGAAGGTAACGCACATAAGTTTCTAAATCCTGAAGAGATATGCACCCTTTTAAATTTTCAATATGCTAAATCCTTGGAAGGTAATTCACATAAGTTGCTAAATCCTGAAAAGACACACATTTTATATTCATAGTGATACAAGAATGTGGATCTATGGATATTTTCAAAAGCTGTCAGAAGACACATTACAATTACACGCACAGTTTATGGGTGAACCTGTTGGGCTCTCCCTCCTTGGTGATTCATAGTAAGGTGGGCATCTTACTAGGCAAGGTAATCACTTTCCCTTCTCTCTCTTTCTCTTTCATGCTAGTAGGACTAGATCATGAAGCTATGTTATCTATAGTGTTTCTCTTGTCCTGCTTATGTAGTCATGTATGTTTCTATGATTGATTTCTCTTTATCTTCCATATATTTATACATGTATTTTGAGTTAGAATATTTTTTATAGGGGCTCATTTCCTTGACCTAGTGATGTTCTACCTCATTTCGATCCACTAGAGTCTTTCTTCTAACTTTAGCGAAAGCATGTTCGATTTCCATACTTCCACTAAAGTGGGGGCTTAATGTATCATCTTAAAATGGAAGCACTTCCATGTTAAGAACATTTAGCCCTCCTTAGGGGATGTTTTTTACCACCATCATATTGGTCCCTCATTTATGCATCATCTCTTACTTTTGTGCCTATTTAGGACCCTGATTGGGCCTCTCCGGGTACCTTCTATCCCACTGGCACATTTTCCAGGGGTTCTGACCCCCTGGGTCAAGGTAAACCTTGACCTTAACCTAGGTCAGGGTTGAACTTGACCTTTACCTAGGTCAGGGTCAACCTCAACCTTGTCCTAGGTCCCCCTTCCAAATTTGGAAGCTTATCGGCTTCCGGAGGTCATCAAAAATTCATTTTCCCCGCTTTTGGGTCGGTTGTTTTGGGTTCCAAAGTGGAAAATCCTAAATTATATTTAATATAGGTCCTCTTCTAGGGGAATGGGTATAATTGGAATTTGATTCTCCTATGTTGGCCTCTTTATAATATTGTGCCCTAGTTTCATATAAAAGGAAGCCTTTCTCTCTCATTTTCTCTAAGTCTTCTAAGTGCAAAAAAGTTTTAAACCAAGATTTTGTCAAGAAGCAAAAGGTTCAAGCATCCAATGTTCTACATGTTTCCAAGCTTTCAATGTGTTCAATTCTTCCTCTCAAGCATTCAATTCCTCCATTTAAGATCAAGGATTCAAGATTTTAAGCCTTTTGAAGGGATTTGGTTCCAACATGCAAGATTCATCATTCAAACCCTAGATCTAGCCATCATGGTGGTGTGATCTTCCTTCAAGATCCTTTGTGCATCCTCAAATACTCATTCATTCTCTTCAAGGTGGATTCCAATCATACAATAATGGAGGTTTATGGTTTCTATTGAGTCCAAGCTTTCATATTTACATACTTGCTTACATTTGAATTACATTGGCATATCTATTGAATATCATAGCTTCATTCTTGTAGGATTTGATAACCATCAAATCTTCCCAAGATCACCTGCATGCATAGCTATTACATAAACAGCAGTAAAAGATAGAAGATAGAAGGATCTATGGCGGAAAAAAGGCTAGAGAGTTGAAAACCATGTTGACAGAAATAAAGCTTCTATATTCAACAATGAAATGATTTACAATCTCCGTATGAAATACAAAGCGGTGAATCCTTATAAAAGATACCGAAACCCTAAAAGGGAAACTACTAGGAAATGGAAACTTTCCTAAGTCTAACTTAAGCAAAGAGTAGATAAACTAATAATTAACTGATTTAATTATTAGCAATACTCGACTACTCTAAAACCCCCCCTTAAGTGTAACTTAGGGAGAAGCAAAAAAGCTAAACTACTGCAGAAAGCAGGAAAGATGGGTCCCGGCAAATAGGCCTGATCAGGTACCCAAAACATAAAGCAAACTAGATGAAGGAAACAGAGCCTTCAATCTAGGGAAAAGGTGTCCCAAAGAAAGGAACAAGAAAAGAGCAAGAAGCATCTACAAAGCATGTCTAAAAACTCTATCAGAAGATACTGTTGGAACCCCCACTGAAGTGCATGACTAGGTAGAGAAGACAAGTGTCTGAAGAGCTAATCAATCAAACCAAGAAGCAATAGAACCAACAGGTGAACCCCCCCATAATGCTGAACTGGGAGAGGTGACAGGAACACTGAAATGCAGTGCCAGAAACATCTGCAGAAGAAGAACCAGGAACACCAACAATGCAACAGAAGCACACACACAGGATAAAGGGCAGTGTCACAGACACATAACATGGGCTAATGTCATGGAAGGTACACTCACTTGACAAAAGTGGATGCGCCTAAAGCGGCAAATGCATCATAATCCCCCCATGGCACTTTATAACACAGTGCGAGTACATCAACCGAACCAGGTGTACAAGATCCAAGAATGCAGAAGAAGGCACTTTATCTCAGTGTTTTTACAGAAAAAAATGCATCAGAATGAGCATGCAAGCTCAGAAGACAGAAAGAAGAGTGAGCTATGAACTCAGAAGAAGAGATCCCCGAACCTGTAGAACCAAGCAATCCACCAGAGTGCATAAACTGAAAAACTTGGAGGAGTGAAAACCCAGAGTAGAATTTGGAAGAAATAACTCTACAACTAAATAGAACACTGAACCAGCTTTTCGACGATATCTTGTTTGCCGAAAAAGGAGTCCGGATGAGCCAGATATGACTCCCGGAAGGCAAAAAGAGATATCAGACTTCAATAGAAAAAAAACACTATCAAAATGGTAGAACCAAAAACCCTAACCTCTACCATTGGAAAGTACTCGGAAAGAGATTTCTGACGGTATATGGAAGTCAGAAAAATACCCCCGTATGCTCCCTGTAGAGCGAAAACAGACAGGTAGGGTCAAAAAGTGCCTCAGAGAAAAAAATTAAGCCCCTGGGGCTATAAAAAATCCGGCCCCTGGGCGCATGCGCGCTCAGGGGGCTGGGCCGAAGCCCCCGGATCACCATATGACCGCAGGCTGAAATCAAAGCCCGCGGGGGCTGTGAAAAATGCGCCGCCCGGGCAGAGGAGCGCCACCGAGCGGCGGGTGGCAGGTTCCGGAGCAGGTAGCGCCAGCGTGACAGAGACCGGAGGAGGGCCGAGCCCAGGCGGCGGAGGAGGCCACTGAGCTCGGTGGAGAGGAGGGCCAAGCCGCTGCAGGTGGCAAAGAGCAGGGGAGGCGGGAGGGTCGCGAAGTGGCGGCGGGGCCGGAGGGGCCGGTGTCGCAGAGGGAGGTGCGCCGTCGGGGGCCGGGCCGTGGTGGTGCGGTGGCAGCCCGGCGGCGCCGCCATTTCAAATGCACTGCGCGCATTTTATTAAGTGCAAAAAACCTAAAAAAACATGCATTTTTTTAATGATTTTCCTTGAAATACGTGTCGTACGGCCCTCGAAGGGCACAAAAAAACTCTCAGAGGCCCCTGTAACCAAAATGGTCGAAATTTATATGTATTTCGACTCTCTCGGGCCTTCTAGACGCAATGGCAGAGTCCGTTTTGGCTCAAATAGTTCCAAAAAATAAAGACCCCCCCAGAATCACTGTAAACTGTCAGAAAAAACTCTGAAGACTTCAAACCCTCTGTGCTTCAACAGAGAACGAACAGCCGGCTGCAGGAGGGCTCTGATACCATGTAGGATTTGATAACCATCAAATCTTCCCAAGATCATCTGCATGCATAGCTATTACATAAACAGAAGCAAAAGACAGAAGATAGAAGGATCTATGGCGGCAAAAAGGCCAAAGAGTTGAAAACCATGTTGACAGAAATAAAGCTTCTATATTCAACAATGAAATAATTTACAATCTCCGTATGAAATACAAAGCGGTGAATCCTTATAAAGGATACCAAAACCCTAAAAGGGAAACTACTAGGAAATGGAAACTTTCCTAAGTCTAACTTAAGAAAAGAGTAGATAAACTAATAATTAACTGATTTAATTATTAGCAATACTCGACTACTCTAACAATTCTTAGATTCAATTCTACTACTTGCTAGCATTCTATACTTTATTTATTTCAAGGTTAATTCCTAAATCAGGGTTTGACTAAGGAAAACCCCTTCCCCCCAACAAACAAATCTCTTTTTCTTGTAGGTATAGGTGCGGAACTATGGATTTGAACTCAGATCTGGATACCCTTTTCAACAAACTATCAGGATCCATGAATAGATTTTCTGTCAGAACCTGTGCAGGTTAGGGTCGAGATTATTGGGTCAGGGGTGACATTTGTGGGTCAAGGTTGACCTTTTTCATAAGATGATTTCAGATTGGAAAAATATTTCTGGGTTTTGTTTGTCTCTGCGTTCTGGTTCCGGATCATACTTCAAATTTTCTAGAAACATAGTACAAACCCTAGAAAATAGCATTCTTCAAATCTGTAATATTTTAAGGTTAGTGCTTTTCTCCTATCCATTTCAATTCAAATCCTTAATCATTCTAAATCTATCACACATTTACATTCATTCACACATATTTTAAGAAGGAAACCTAGGATCTCCTTCTTTATTATTATTTCCAATAGATTGATTCATTTATGCATTGATCCTTTTTGGGTTGATCAATTTGGATCCTTCCTTTGTGTATTTTAGAATAAAGGGGAATGTCTTATTTATCCCTCCACTCTAAACATTAAATGCAAGGTGATAAGTGATTTGAGTATCAAAACACTCTTATTCTATTAACATCATTTTCTAACTTACACAATCAAATTGGGATAAATCAATTTAAATCAAATGATTAATTAACAAATGACATCAAATGATTAAATATAAGCCTAAAGAGATTAATCAAACTATATAATTGATTTTAATTAATTAACTCTATAACTTAAAGCAAAAAATCAAATTGAACCTATTTCCCTACATGGATAAATTAATTAATTGATTGAATTAATAAATCCTAATATCATTCAACATGAATTTGAGGAACCAATGAGAATTGAGAAAAGCAAAGCACATGGATCACTCCAAATTTGCAATCTCAATCACTCATTTTGAACTTTCAATCTCAATCACTCAAATTTTTCCCTTTATCCCAACCTTTGAGACAAGCATTTAAGTTGTCCCCCCATTTGAAACCATTTGAAAGCCTTTCACTCAACCAAGGCTTGATCATGATTAATTAACTCTACCCCGTACATTTGGGAAAATCCTATAAATAGAAGCCATTTTACAAGCATCATATCCTAGAAATTTGAATGCAAAGCATCTAGACTATAGCCATTCTCATAGCATATCAAAGCAATTGAGAGCATACTTGATCATTTTTCATAGAAATTGAGAGAATTTGAGTTCATAATTGAAGCAAATTGAGAGAATATGAGAGTTAGATTTGCATATCTTTATCATTTTCTCATTCTAGGACTGTTGTTAGTAGAGATTAAGGCTGAGAGCTCTATTAACATGCTTAGATAGAGAGCCATGAGATGCTTATTTATTTGTTTGCAATTCTTAGTTTAAATTGTCTTTATTATTCCATAGGATTGCTCATAAATAAACTAATCTCATGAAGGTGTATTTCATTCACACACAAATGGTGCCCATCGTGGGGCTTTGAGCCTCTTTTCATCATTTTTACCATATTTTGTGTTTTTCCTTCATTTTTATCCTAACTTTGCAGGTTGCAGGTCAAATGACGCCTACGAGAAAAACAATGATGCCTTCCAGCAATGAAGTGACGTGTGAGAAATTCATTCTATTTCTATCTTAACTTCTTTTCATGCCTATCAGATAAAGTGTGTTGCATGTGCATGTAAAGCGATGCCTGATAATCGGGAAATAACGCCTATAATCTTTCTTTTACTGCCTATGATTTGTTTTGTTTCACATTTAAGCAGCTTCACAACTTATGTGATTTGTCTTTTAACTCCTATATTTTGTTAAGTAACGCCTAATTCATTGAAAAGTAACACCTAAGTTACTACAAAGAAACGCTTAACACACTCCAAAATCATGCCAACTAGCTGTAATATGACACCTGTTGTTGTCTGTGTTTTATTGCTTTCATATTTATAAATTTAGTTTGCTAACTCTCTATTTTTGTGTTTTCTACAGATGAACAGACATTTGAAGGTGCAGCAACCCAAAGTGAGGATCAAAAGGGAAAGCAACGAGGTAAGCTTCCAAAACAAGTACTCAAAGAAAATTCATAGTGCTTTAATTTTGGAGGATTTAGAAAAAGAGCAGGAGTTGTATGAGCATTACATTAAAATTAGTAGTGCTTACAAGAAAAAGTTTACATCTCTTAATTGATTTTATGCATTAAAGTCCTTAATTTGTTTTTTGCAAAATTTGGCTAAGGAACTTAATTGCATTTTTCAATTCCAATTTAAGGTTTTCTTCACTTTGTTTGGTTGTGTTGGACTAAATTTTTTGGAGTAGACGGAGAGGGAATGATCACCACTAGGTGAGTGAGAAAAAACAAGCAAAAAACCTCAAATAAGCGCCTAGCCTTTGCTAGCATCAAAAATAGGTATTTTCACATCAAGCTTGCTTTCTTTAAATTGCGGCATTTCTTTGATATCTAGCTTAATAGGGAGACCCTATTATTGTCCATTCCGAACAAAACATTAGGTATATGCTCTCAACTTTTCAAAGTTGATCAAAAAGAAAAAAGTGTTGCGTTCGGGTGGTAGAAAGAAAGGGAGGAAATTGAACCAAACATTTTATATTGTAAGAACCTCCTTGTCAAGAGGTTGAAAAAGAACAAAAAGTGTTTGAAGTTTTCAGATGAAGGAACACAATAGGGATATGCTCTTTACTCTTTGAGTGAATCAAATTCCCAAACTTGTTTGACTAAGCTCATTTTTATCTTTCTATATACATGCTAGATAAATTAGAGACTTAGAGGGCCTGCCTCCCGAGTACATACTTAAGAGGACGGTGAGAGGGAATGACCCAAAGTGGGAGACGCTCACTTTAGTCGTGAGACTATCTGACCCACTATAGAAAAAAATGCACTCTTCCTTAATGGGTTGTAGTGACTAAATTGTGTTAAGTCTCTTAACTTCCTCTAGTAGTCCTTCAGGATTGTGCAAAATCATACTTTTGTGCATGTGGGAAGCCCACAAGGGGGTATAAGAACTTTTCATAGTTTAGAATGGAGGTGTTAATTAAAACCTTGTTAATTAGAAAGCTACCTTTTAGAGCCATATTATTTAAAAGCCAAATTTGACTCTAGGTAGATTGTTTGGAAGATATTCTTGTACAAGACCCATTAAAACAACTGAGAACATACACTTGGTGTGTTTTAGGGTTATGATGCAAACTTGATGTGTGTGTTGTGTTTGTATCTACATTTTCAAACAAGAATACCATTTGACAGATCTGATCATAGACTTAATATTTTAAAAACCCTAAAAATTGTGAAAAAACCAACCTGATCTACAAAGTGTCGCATACAGAAGTTTAAATAACTCTTGCAATACTTTCTATGACACCTATACAACTGAAACGATGCCTATCATTGTTAAAATACCACTTAAGTCACTAGAAACTGACACCTACAAAATTTTAAACACCGTCTACAAGCAGACAAACTCCGCCTACAATCTACAGAGTGTCACGTATAACAATTTGATTAAATGCATATACAGTGTAAAGTCACACCTAAACTACAGGAAAGTGAAGCCTAAAAATATAAAAATGCAAATAGAGGAGATTTCTTGAGGGCTTGAAAAACATCTGATTATATTTTTGGATACCCTTTTGGAGATTTTACCTATTCATAAGTTCAGTTTGATCAGAATCCCCCATTATTGTACAAATCACAAAATCTTTAAGGGATTGATCAATCAGGTGAAAAAAAGCCAAGTTCTACTTGATCTACGCTCATGCCAACTTTCACCTAATCACACTACATCAAGTCTACCCTGCAATCTGAAGGAGCTTATCTAAGGAAGGAGATTCCTTTTCCTAGTGATACTTTTACTTCTTCACAACCAACTCAACAATCCAACAAAGAAGTAGAACCGAACATGGCATTTCCATTTGGAAACATGGATCCTGAACTAATCAACAATGCCAATAGAGATAATACCAATAACAATGGAAATGGAGAGGTCAATAATAATGGAGCCGAAGGAAGAGGAATTGACCCTAACAATCAAGGGGTAGACCCTAACAACAATGGCAGAAATATTGACCCTAATGACAAAGAGGCTATCGAAGAGAAGGTCAATGAAGCCGTTCAAATCTCATTCTTCATGAAAATCATGGAGAAAGTGTTGGAAAGAGATAGGGAGGAATATTTTCTAGACCTTGCACAAGCAGGGACTAATCTCCCTCACAATTTATATGTTTATCAACTAAAGCAAAAAGAAGATGAATATAACCCTATTGACATCATGAACAAGTAGTTTAAATTATTCCAAATGAAATTGGATACAATGAAACAAGAAGGGGATCCTAAACCCTTCTCTATCAAGGCATTGTGTCCATTTCCATTTGACAAGACACTAATTATGGTCCCATTCCCTAGCAATGTTTTTTTTCCTAACTATGATAAGTAAAAAAGAGCATTAGATCCTCAAGATCATCTAAGGGAGTTTTGTGCATTGAGCTTGGAGTTCATGCATGACACACATATTTAATGAGGTTATTCCAAAGAAGTTTAGGAGGCATGGCAATGGAGTGGTTTTCCAAGTTACCCTCCGGCATCCACACTTTTGAGGAATCGGCCTCCAAGCTCATAACTCGTTATTCTTATAATACCAAACACGAGGTTACGATGATTAATTTATGTAATAGCAAGCAACATAGGGAGAAGGATTTATAATTTTCCTAAAAAGGTGGAGAGCGGTATTTTCTAGATACCCTCGAAGTGTGCTTGAAAAGGAGAAGATGGATATCTTCATTAATAGCTTGAACAATGAGATGAATTATCAGTTAAGATTATAGTACCCTAGGTCTTTCCAAGACCTAATTGTAATGGAGTTACTACGGAGGAGGTATTAGTCAAAAGTGGAGAACTTAAAATTTATAAGGATAATAAGAATTCTATCAACAATACCTCCAACAACAATAAAAATAGGAATCCTCCTAACAATAACCAATTTTGGATGAGGAACAATAACAAAGGTGTGGTCAATGATGGATTTGTGGAAGAAAATAATTTGAAGGCCACTCCTTTTACCCTCACAAGAAGACCTAATCAGGTTAACAATGCAAGTCAAACAAACAAAGTGTCTTTCAACAATAACAACAATAATAACAACTTTGGGAATAATCAAGAGGCCAATAAGCCTAAACCTTTCTTTGCACCATTTCCTAGAAGGAAGTTTGCGTCCTTGGGTGAAACACTTGAGAATGCATTGAGAACCCTCATTACTAATAATATTATTGACTTACCTAGGGCTCAACCCTACGAACCACAAGTGAAGCCTGTTTGGTGGAGTGAGTCCAATCATTGTGAATACCATAGGAATCGAGGACACAACAAATGATTGCATGCACCTAAGATATGTGGTGCAAGATTTGATTGATAATGATGTAATTAAGGTGGAAGGGCCCCAAAATAATGAGGATCATATGACCTTTAAAACACCTTTCTTTAATCATGAGAAAGGCGAGTCTTCAAATTCAAACAATCATGGCAACACTTCTAAAGGTAACAATAATGTCAAATTTTCTCATCATTATGACAATAGTATCAATACCTTATCCAGACATGAGAATGTTGTTAATATTGTGGTGATAAAGGAACAACCCAAAATGGAGACTTTTAATACTATCACTAGGGGGAAAGCATCAAGGATTACCCTACAAGGGGGTGCTCCTAAACTTATTGGTCCGACACAATCAACTATTTTGGATAAAAAAACATCTACTACAACAAAGCCTTATAGTTTGGTTGATCAGTTACAAAAGACTCTCGTACAAATTTATATTTTAGAGTTATTAAAAATTTCTCCCAATCACAAGGAGATCTTGGAAAAATCTCTAGTGGAAACTAATGTTCCTATAAACTTGGAGGAAGATAAGTTTCAAAACATGGTAGGACATCTTGTTGCACCACATTGCCTTTCATTTTCATAACAAGATGATATGTCCATTACTCATCCTCAAAATTTTCCCTTGCATATAGAATTTTTAATCCAAAGGAATAGGGTCAAGAGAGTCCTCATTGATGGAGGAGATGGTCTCAACATTTTCACTTTGAACCTTGTCAAGTCTTTAGGGTTATCTGAATCATCTATTGATCCTAAAAAGAAGATTACCATCAAGGCTTGTAATGAGGAAGAAATATCTTTGAAAGTAATGATAGTTTTACCCATTAAAGTTGGACCTATTAAGAAAGAAACCATATGTCAAGTCCTTGACATTAAGTTAACTTATAATATTTTATTGGGAAGGCCATGGATTCATGAGATGTAAGTGGTGCCTTCCACCTATCATCAATGTATTAACTTTTCATACATGGGTGAAGAAATTACAATTGGAGGAGATTCTAATCCCTTTCAATATTGTAACACATTGAAACCCTTTCATGAGATATTTATTCCTCATAATAGGGAAGGAATAATTCCTAATGTCACCATTGAAGAAGCTAGAGAGGAAGGTCCTAAGTTAACATCAAATGCTACATCTACTTCCAATCCTAATTGATGTAATGAAAAGTTTTTCTTGCAACCCTATGTTCTCTGTAGGGTGTTCTATAGACCTCTTCTCTAGCCTGTTAGGGTTCTTAGCTAACCCTAATTTCCCAAGGATTCCCCTCTCAAATCCTTCACCTACTCAACTTATCAACACCATCTAAGAAATCAACTCAACCATCTATATGCTCCATGATTATTTTCTTGCATTTTCACACCAAGTGATCCAATAAGGATATAATTGTTCAAAAATGGAGAGGAAGGGCCAAAACAAGGAAAATTCATCCAACATAATTCCTAAAGATATAGATTTCAATGAAACCCTAAACGATTTGAAGAACTTGCTATAAACTCACTAAAACATGGTTACAAGCATTAGGCCTAATTAGGCATCTTTTTGCATATAAATTAAAAATATCCTTAACAAGTTAGGAAACTAACTCTAGATTCTAACACCCTTTTTTAAGACCTAAAGGATTTTCTAGGTCTTGCCTTCCCAAACTGCCTGTACAGAGGGTTACTATTTTCAAGCCTATAATCAAGGGTTTCACCATACAATAAGCATACCCATTAGGGTTCTAGTTTTTACCATGAAGAACTCATCATTAGAACTTACCATTGGATTTAGGTCTTATCCATACACATTTCCTCCTCTCCACATCCTCTGATTGAAGAAACCAATGCTTTAAATCACTCATATTGCCTCTGCAATTCACTGTGATCCCTAGCCATGCAACTCTGGCTCGCCTAGGGCATTAATGAAAAAAAAGAAAACAACCTTTCCAGGGAAAAAAATTCTCCACACATATGTAAAAGGTAGTCACCTCACCCATCCCAAGAGCCCGTACAAATGCCACAGTGGAATGATGAGCTATGACCCCATTTAAAAAACTGTCTGGTTCAAACCACCGACAGTGCACAAAACAAAAGTATTTACAAAAACAATGAAATGAGAACAAGAACATGAAATAATAACATGTAGATTCAATTAATTACATAAGCTTCCTCATGCACAAGTCACAATGTATATTTCAATCCATTAAAACCTAAAATGTGTACAAAATGCTCAACTGTAACCAAGCTTTCAACTACTCAGTCCGTACACTTACTTCCAAACTTCACCCAACCCCACACACAGGTCAGGGGAGGCCTTATATAGTTGATCATGGCACAAATCCAACTATTTCCAAAAATTATGAAACCAAATTCTCAAAGATGCATAATTGCAAGAAATGTTGTCAATGTTGTCAATGACAACATTGACAACTTTTATAACTTTTTGATTCTTGCACTCAAATGTGATCAACACACTATGAAACTTATCTAAATGTACTATTATGCCTATTAGACCTCAAAATATCTCTCCTAGACTCTAATAATAATAAAATCTATGGTTCCACCATTCTTGGAACACTTACCTAAATTGGACAAACCATTGCTTCCTAAACCTCAAATGATCTAGTTTGGTCTTCTAACCAAATCAACACATCCTAGGACCTATATAGTCCTATTATTTCACTAGTGGCCTGGATAAGACCACTACAAGAAAAAAAAGAACTAGGAGCCCTAAGTTACCATCTAGCCTTACCTAGGTGCTCTTGCACCATACTCCCCACAAAGGAAACTCATGTCACTCCTATGGACAAAATGTCTTCAGGAATGCCCATCTTCTTGAAATCTATAGTTGAAACCCATGTTGCCTCTGATTCTAGTTTGTTCTTCCACTTGATGAGGTGTTCCATGTACACCTTATGTATGGTAGACTTCTTGACCCTTGAATCCAATACCTTGTCTACTTTTTTCTGCATCTTGGGAGGTAAACCCTCTGGTTCTACATCCTTACCAACCTCTTCTCTATTCACATCTATCTTAGTCAAAGGTCCTCTAAACTTTATCAAGTCTACAACATTGAAAAAAAGTGAGATGCTCAATTCAATAGGTAGATCCACCTTATAGGCATTAGCCCCATACTTGGCTAAGATCTTGCAGGGTCCTACTCTCTTCATCTTTAGTTTTTTAGGCATCCCCTTATGCAACCTAGACTTATTCATATGTACCATAACATAATTACCTATCTCAAATTGAACATCTTTTCTCTTCTCATCTACTTTGGCCTTTAACTTTTGGGTGGACTCTAGTATAGTCTTCTTCACCTGCTCTTGGATCTCCTTCATGGTTTGAGTGAAGTCTTCAACATGACCATTCCTATACTCCATGGCTCCAAGGTCTCTAAGATCACATACACCCCTTGGGTGCATCCCATAAACAACTTCGATGGGCTTCTACATGTTGCTATGTTAACACTTTCATTGTATGCATACTCTTCTTGGGGAATGACCACATCCCATGGCTGCACATAATCATTGGTTAGACATCTTAACAAGTTACCTAACACTTTGTTAACCACCTTAGTTTGGCCATCTTTCTGAGGATGGTAAGCTGAACTAAATGACAAGTTGGTACCCAATATACTCCATAGTGTTTTCCAAAAATGGTTCATGAAATTAACATCCCTATCTCATATAATACTTAGGGTTAGTCCATGGATTCATACAATCTCCTTAAAAAATAAGTGTGCAATGTTACTAGCATCATGTGTAGTCCTACAAGGTATAAAATGACCCATCTTACTAAATTTGTCTACCACAACATAAATACTGTCATGGCCATGCTTTGTCTTAGGAAACCCTACATTGAAATCCATGCTAACACACTCCCATGGTATGTTAGGAATTGGAAAAGGTTGATACAAAACTACATTTCTAACTCCTCCTTTTTCTTTCATGTACACTACACACTATTCAACATACTTGGTTACATCTCTCACCATCTTTGGCCAATGGTAAAACCTTTAAACAAACTCTAGGGTTTTTTTCACACCAAAATGGCCACTCAAGATTCCATTATGCTTTTCTTGAATGAGATTTTCTCTCATTGAACCCTTAAGAACACACAATTGGTTCCCTTAAAAAAAATCCACTATACAAGGTAAAATCAGAAAGTTGACTATGAAAGTGATTCTGAAAATTAGAGCATACCTTATAGGCTTTAACAAAGTCTTCATATTCTCTATAGAGGTCTTTGAAACTCTCTATCCCATTGCTCTTTAATTGAACTTCTTGAATGGTGAGCAACCTCCTACTTAGGCCATCTGCAAGCTTGTTCAATTGTCCTTTCTTGTGTTTTATTGTGAATGTGAATGCTTGAAGGTATTTCATCCACTTCAAATGTCTGTTATTAAGCTTATCTTGTGTGTTTATATAGCTTAAGGCTTGGTTGTTAGTAAACACCACAAATTCTTTGGGTAACAAGTAATGTCTCCACTTCCTAAGAGACTGAACCAAAGCATATAGTTCCAAATCATAAGAAGAATATTTCTTCTTAGATTCATTTATCTTTTCAATAAAGAAGGCTACTAGCCTACCTTCTTGGCTTAACACACCCCCTACTATCATTCCACTTGCATCACACTCCAAATTAAATAGTTGATCAAAAATAGGGAGTCTAAGGATAGGTTGTGATGCTACTTTCTTCTTCAAAATTTCAAATTCTTTCTCTACTCCAGAAGTGCATCTAAATTTATTCTTTAGACCACCCTTAATGGTTTCTAGAATTGGTACACAAATTCCACTGAAATCTCTTATAAACTTTCTGTAAAACTGAGCTAACCCATGAAATCTCCTGACTTCTGTCCATGTGGTTTGTGTGGGCCAATTCAGAATAGCCTCCACCTTACTTGGGTCCATCTTTAATGACCCTTAGGATACAAAAAATCCCAAATACACAAGTTCTTGCTTGCAGAACTCACAATTCTCAAGGTTGATTGACAACTTCTCTTCTTGCAACCTCTTAAGCACCATCTCCACATGCTTCACATTTTCCTCTATTGTCTTACTGAAGATAAGTATATCATGTAGATATACTACCACAAATATCCATGTGAAGTCCTTAAGCACTTCATTCATGAGCCTCATGAATGTGTAAGGGGCATTTGATAGGAAAAATGGCATAACTCTCCACTCATAAGACCAATGGTATGACACATGGACTAATACTCTTCTTGATTATCCCTTGGTCTAATAGTTCCTGCACTTTTCTAGCCACCTCTCAATTTTGGTATGGAGTACACTTGTATGATGCCTTATTTGGAAATGATGCACCAGGTACAAATCAATTTGATGACTTATCACTCTTCTAGGAGGTAAAGTTACAAGAGTCCCATCACTAACAATATCATTGTACTTTTCAAGAAGCTCTTTGATTTCTAATGGCAATGGTTCTTTTTTGGACTTCTCTTCTTCCTTAGGCTTAAGAAATATTGCATATCCTTCACTCCCTTCATCTTTAAGGGAATTTATGAACTCCTTTCTACTACTCAATAAGACACTTGAGGTCTTGGGTTGTGGCTCATATTCCACCAACAAGGACTGTATCCTAAAAGTTTTGTTAAATTTCTTGAAATATATGGAGTTATCTTTCCCATCATACACTACACCCCTTTCATATTTCCAAGGCTTTCCTAGGAGTAGACGACATGCATCCATAGGCAAAACATCACATACTAACTTTTCCTTATACCCTACAATAGAAAACTCTACCCAAGTCTGCTCATTCACCATAACACTCTGGCCCTTGTTCAACCATGTCACCTTGTATGGATTGACATGAGGTATCTTTGTCAACTTGAGTTTTTTGACAACTTACTCTGATATAATATTGTCTCTGGATCCTGAATCCACAATCACCTTGCAAACTTTACCAAGGATTTTACATCTGACCCTAAACAGTGCTCTTCTATGTTTGGGTTCATCCTTAACTGGTTGTCTAATCAGAGCCCTTCTAAACATCAAGTTCTCTGCCATCTCTGACTCAATGTGATCAACCTTTGGTTCTTTGACACTTGTTGTGTCCTCTTGAGCATATGCAATCCACTTTCTATTGTTAGAATAAGTGGGCTTATACGGGCACCTATAGGCGCAGGGTGACCCAATTGGCCACAACTGTAACATTTCATAATTGAAAAGTAAGAGTTGCTTCTACCTAAACCCCTTCCTCTACTAGAGCCTCCTTGAGTACCTCTTCCTCTGGTATAACCACCTCTTGGAGTAGTTTCACTACCATGCTCTGTCAACTTTGACTCTCCCTGATTTCTTTGTCCATTACCTCTGCCTTGATAACCACCTCTATGACCCCCTTGATCTCTACCTCTTCCTCTACCTCTGAGAGTAGAGTCTCCTTTCTTCTTTTTCCTCTCTTCCACTTTAAGAGCTAATTAGTGGCACTTCTGAATAGTGGTTTGAGTCCATAAACTTATCTCCTCTTGGATGTTCCACTTTAGACCACCCAAGTATCTGGCTACCTTGATAGGTTCCTCTTATTGAATCTTGGACCTAAGGCATAACTTCTGAAATTCCTCTATATAAGAGGCCACATCCAAGTCCTTTTGTTTCAAACCTTGTCTCTTTCTATGAAGTTGAATTTCATAGTCCTCTGGTAGACAGTTCTCCTTTACCTTGGTCGCCATGGCTTTCCAGTTAGCTATAGGTTGCTTACCCATCCTAACCCTCTCATCTTCCAGCTATTTCCACCATGTCAATGTTGATCCTCTGAGCCTTGGCTTTGAAAAAAATAAATTTTGTGCCTCTGAGACACCTTCACATTCGAAATGGTTTTCCATCCCCTCAATCCACTCCATCACTGCTTCTATATCCATTTTTCCAATAAATAGTGGTACTCCTTCGAATGCCTTTCCTCCTAGTCCTTTGATGGCTTTCATGAATGGTTCCTCATTCAAAGGAGGGTCTAGTTCAGGGATGGTATCTTCCTTAGCAATCTTTTTTCCTCTGTCACTGCTTTCACCTTTGTTGCCTTTATATTTGGCATCAACTACTTCTTGTAGTTTCACCCTCATTTCATCTAGGGCCTCTTCAAGGATTTTTTTCTTCTCCTTTTTCTCACCCATATCCTTAGCTAACTCTTCATTAGTCACCATACTGATCTCCAGTACCAATTCACCATTATATAGAGACATACACTAACTTCCCAAATCTTTAACTTGCTCTGATACCAATCTGATGTAATGACAAGGTTTGCTCACAACCCTATCTTCTCCTAGGGTGTTCTATAGACCTCTTCTATAGCCTATTAGGGTTCTTAGCTAACCCTAATTTCCCAAGTATTCCCCTCTCAAATTCTTCACCTATTCAAATTTTCAACACCATCTAAGAAATCAACTCAACCATCTATATGCTCCATGATTTTTTTCTTGCATTTTCACACCAAGTGATCCAATAATGCTATCACTATTCACCAATGGAGAGGAAGGGCCAAAACAAGGCAATTTCATTCAACACAATGCCTAACATAGATTTCAATTAAACCCTAAACAAGTTCAAGAACTTGCTCCAAACTCACTAAAATGGGGCTACAAGAATTAGGCCTAATTTGGCACCTTTTTGCATATAACATACAGATCTCCTTAATAAGGTAGAAAACTAACTCCAGATTCTAACACCTTTTTTGAAGACCTAAATGATTTTCTAGGTCTTGCCTTCCCAAACTATCTATACAAAGGGTTACTATTTTCAAGCCTATAATTAAGGGTTTCACCATACACTGAGCATACCCATCAGGGTTCTAGTTTTCACCATAAGAACTCGTCACCAGAACTTCCCATTGGATTTGGGGCTTCTCCATACACATTTCCTCCTCTCCACATCCTCTTATTGAAGCAACCAATGCTTTCAATCACTCATATTTCCTATGAAATCCACTATGATCCCTAGCCATGCAACTCTGGCTTGCCTAGGGCATCACTACAAAAATAGAAAAAAAAAACCTTTCCGAGGCCCAACCGTCTCTACACATATAGTCCAAGGAGTCACCCATTTACAAAAATGGTCTGGTTCAGACCAGTGACAGTGCACAAAACAAAAGTATTTACAAAGGAAATGAAATGAGAACAAGCACACTAACTAATCACATGCAGAATCAAGTAATTACATAAGCTTCCTCATGCACAAGTCACAGTGGAGAGTTCAATCCATTAAAACCTAAAATGTGTACAAAATGTTGAACTGTAACCAATATTTCAATTACTCTGTCCATACACTTACTTCCAAACATCACCCAACCCCACACATAGGTTGAGGGAGGCCTTATATAGTTGACCATGGCACAAATCCAACTGTTTTCGATAGTTATACAACCAAATTCTCGAAGATTCATAATTGTAAGAAATGTTGTCAATGACAACATTGACAACTTTTACAAAAAAATTATTCTCGCACTCAAATTTGGTCAAGACACTATGAATCTTATCCAAATGCACTATTATTCCTATTAGACCTCAAAATAGATCTCCTAGACTCTAATAAGCATAAAATCTATGGTTCCACCATTCTTGGAACAATTACCTAAATTGGACAAACCATTGCTTCCTAAACCTCAAATGATCTAGTTTGGTCTTCTAACCACACCAACACACCCTAGGGACCTATCTAGTCCTATTATTTCACTAGTGGCTTGGCTAAGACCACTATAAGCCAAAATATAACTAGGATCCCTAAGTTACCATCTAGCCTTACCTAGGTGCTCCTGTACCACTAATCAAACTAACTCATCTACATCAACTAAGGGAAAGGAGAAAGTTAGTAATGAGGGTCAAAGTTATAATGAAAATTCAGCTAAAACTTCTACTCCACGGTAGAAATTTCTAAACCCTCTAAGGATGAGAGAGATCAAACCAAGAAGGATCATTACCAAAAGCTGAATGAGATGATGCATAAGTTTGAAAAGTAATGTAGAATCAATTCCAAAGGAGTGTAGGAATATTTTGTTTCCCTATTTGATTTGCCAACTTCCCCAGAGACACATGGGAAACCATCAAGTGCTCATCCACCTCACAAATTTAACTCTGATTTTGTAAGAGAGAGTGACAAATCATCCCTATAAAAGGAACACAATGAATTTTTACAATGGCTCTACAAAGAGGAAGATACTTCAAACAATCCCGTTGAAAGAGTGCAACATATCAATATCCAAACTGATCAATATGGAATGGGATTTAAAATTATGCAAAAAATGGGATACAAGGGAAGAGGACCCTTAAGAATCAGGAATAGAGGATTGCTAGAACCTATTGAACCTCCTTGGAGGTCAAAGGATGATAAATCCATAATAGGGTATCAAGAAAAAGGAGAAAGTTCAAGCCCTATGCATGATTTTCATGAACGTGTACACATGGTAGGATCTGAGAGTGAGGATGATTCTGGATACTATTAGTGGGACTCTCTATCCAAAGACTCTTGTCATGATAAAGAGGTTGATGTTATTCATACATATGCTACCATTCCTAATGCCAAAAGTCAAGACAATGAGAATCAAGGTTCGAATTATACACAAGCATCAAATGAGCCTCAAGAATCCAATATAGGTCAAGCATCTAGTGGCAACCAATGGATAGGTGAACCTTGGGTACCTTCGTGGGGGGTTATTCAAATGTTATGCATACGCATTCTTTCCCATGGAAATCCATGAGGACTCTAGTGAAGAAAATTTTGATCCTACTTCCATGGAACACCTCAAGCAAGCACATGTTATTGACCTAAGCGATACAATGTATGAACCCTCAAATGAGGTCATCTCCTTGAACCCTTTGAATGAAAACTTTCCTAATGATTCTTTATCCCTTCTTCATTTTGAACTCATTGATTGGGATTTAACCGAACATAATGACTTATTATACTTTACCAATGACAATGCAATGGCTCAATACCTAAACACAGTTGAGCCATCTTCTTCCACCAACTTATACAATCCGGAAATGATGATAGAGGCGGGGGTCCAATCTCTCAATCCACAAAATAAAAGAAATAAATTCAAAAAAATGAGAAGGTCTAGTGGTGAAAACCACCATGTGGCAGTACTAGACCCTAAAAAAGTAAAAATATTGGATGTTTCCAAAGGTGAAAACCCAACTGTGGCACCTAAGGAAGAGAGGTTGGATACCTTACCAGAACATGATGATGAGAGATCTTCTATTCTCATAGAGCCAACCTAAAAAGGTTAACATTGGAACCAACTTGGAACCAAAGTTTATTCACTTAGCAGCATCATTAACCCCATCATAAAGGAAGGAGTTCATTGAATTATTTCAAGCAAACAAAATCAACTTTACATGGTTTATAATGCACCATATTAATGTAAGACCCGACGTCAAACCTGTGAAGCAGAAGTTAAGAAAAATGCATCCCCATGTCGCTCTATTGGTCAAAGCATAATTGGAAAAGCTATTAAAGGTTGGATTCATAAGAGTAATAGCTTATGCAGGATGGATCTCCAACATTTTACCAATTACCAAACATGACAAATCCATATGATTATGCACAAATTTTAGAGACTTAAACCTTTCTTTCCCTAAGGATGATTTTCCACTACCTAGCATTGATGCTATAGTGGATTTGATGGCAGGACATTTTATGTTCTCATTAATGGATGGTTTTAGTGGATACAATCAGATTCACATTGCACCTAAAGAGAAAGAAAAGAATGCTTTCACATGCCCTTGGGGAACCTTTTGTTGGAATGTGGTGCCCCTCGGCCTCAAAAATGCCGAAGCAACTTAACAAAGAGAAATGGCCACTATCTTCCATGACATGATGCATACTTTCCTAGAAGACTATGTGGATGATATCTTAGCAAAGTCACATCAAAGAAAAGATCATCTTCCTATACTAGAAAATATTTTCACAAGGTTGGAACAATTTCAAGTAAGATTGAACCCAAATAAATGTGCATTTGGGGTCCAATCTGGAAAGTCTTAGGCTACATAATTTTAGAAAAAGAGATAGAAGTGGATTCGGAAAAAGTACAAGAAATCATGGACATGGAAACTCCCAAAAATATCAGTGAAATGAGGTCACTTCAAGGAAGACTTCAATCCATTAGGAGGTTCATTTCTCAATTGGCGGAAAAGTGTCACTCTTTCACAAGATTTCTACATAAGGTTACCATTTTTACATGGGATGATGAATGTGAACAAGCCTTTACTTTATTGAAAACATACTTGGTAAACCCACATATCTTGATGCCTCCCATGAAAGGAAACCCCTTACTACTATATATTTCAACAACGGAGAGATCTTTAGGGGTTTTTTTGGCACAAGAAGATAATGAAGGAAAAGAAAGAGCTTTTTATTATTTAAGTAGAACCTTGATCAAATATGAATTAAACTATAGCTTCATTGAAAGAGATTGTCTAGAAGTGGTTTTTGCCTCACAAATACTAAGACATTACATGTTGATGCACGAGGTGAAGTTGATTGCAAAGATTGATCCCTTAAAGTATTTGCTTAGCAAAACAACCCTAACAGGAAGAATTGCTAAATGGGTGATGGTACTTAGTGAATTTGACATTGAGTATGTGGATCGCAAAGATATCAAGGGCCAAGTTATTTCTGATCAATTGGCTGAAAATTTGCTAGTCTCTACTCATCCTATCTAAGTTGAATTTCCAGATGCAGAAATATTCAATGTGGAAGCCAAGGCATGGAAATTGTATTTTGATGGATCCTACACTAAAAATGGTTCAAGGGCTGGAATTTTATTGATCACCCCACAAGGATACACCATTCCAAAATCTTATAAACTTTTGTTCCCATGTACAAAAAAAATTGTAGAATATGAAGCTTTATTCATAGGTATCAAAATGGATTTAGAATGGAACATCACAAAACTACAAGTTTATGGGGACTCCCAATTGGTCATCAATAAAATTAATGATGAATATTAAACTAAGGATGAAAAATTGATGCCATATAAGAGGATGGTAGATTACTGGAAGAAATAATTTTCCTTAATCACATCTAAGAAAATTCCAAGGGAAAAGAATAGAGTTGCAGATGTTATAGCTACTTTGGCTTCATTACTCCAAATGCCTGATCAAAATACGAGGTACGAATTCTTGGTGGAAGAGTTGGTGAAACTGGATTTTGACCTACCTGACACCCAAATCATTGCCCTTATTGATGGACATGACTCACCTTGATATGGACCAATTTATTCCTATCTCAAAGAGAAATGTTTACCTATAAACCAAACACGTGTTCAAAAATGACATTTTATATGACAAGCCGCTCGTTATACCATCCAATCAGACACATTGTATCACAAAGGTCTTGACGGAATGATTCATAGGTGTCTAGAGGATGAGGAATCAAAATTAGCTTTAAAATTTGACGTTCACAAGGGGATTTGTGGGTCACATTCGAGTTGGTTGAATTTAGCTAAGAAATTCCTTCGTATGGGGTTTTTCTGGAAAACCTTAGAAAAAGATGCTTGCCACTTTGTCAAAGTCACAAGTATATCAAAGTCACAATTCAATAATTCCATAAATCATTCCAATAAGATGAAATCCCATCCTTAAGAGTGTCTTTACATGGATTAATCAATGATGAGGATTATAGGGTCGCCCGACTTCAACAATTAGAATTTTTGGAGGAACATCAAACACAAGCTTATGAAAATTTGAAGGTATATCATAATAGAATCTCAAGGAATTACAACAAGCATATTAAACCAAGAACCTTTCAAGTGGGAGACTTAGTGTTAAGAGAAAACCCTAAAAACCAAGCAGATAGAGAAAAGAAGGGAGAATGGGAGGCAAATTGGCTTGGACCTTTTGTAATTACTTTCTCTTTTGGAACGAGGACCTACAAGCTAGCTGATTGCAAAGGTGATGAATTGCAAGAGCCTATTAACAACATCCATCTAAAGAGGTTTCATACCTGATCAGATGAAAGAGTATAGGAGGAAAGAGTATCATACGAGTGTGTATCTGATGATTTCAACATCATTCTTTGTACATGAGAAAAGTTTCAAAAATCCAAAAACATGAGAAAAGTTCAAAATCCAAAAACATGAGAAAGATCAAAAAGTCAAAAACAATGGAAAAGAAGAAAAACATTAAAAAGGAGAAAATTGAGCATGAAGAAAGCAAAAACATTTAAAAATCAAAAAATGGTTGTCTTGGTGAAAACCTAGCAAATGCTTGCCTTGATGATATCAAAAAAAAATTGAAAAAGCAAAAAAAAAAAAAAAAATTGAAAAAAAAGAAAAGTGCCTTGGTGAAAACCTAGCAATAGGCGCCTTGGTAGCAAAAAAGAAAAAAAAGAGAAAAAAGAAATAAACCTCAAAAGGTGAAAACCTAGTAATCAGACGCTTTTTGATCCCTTAGGTCTTTCCTAGTTTAATTTGTACATATATATTTTTCATCATCTCATTTGTATATCCTTCATTGCATCCATCATTTGTGCAAAGTCATAATAAAGTCTCTCAGCTACATTGTCACGTACTAGGTTTCATTTTCCCAAGATTTACAAGGTCACATTTATCACTTGGGAGCAAAGCATTGGGTTTTGGTACAAACGGATTTAGAAGTGCTACATTTTGGTCCCATATCAAAGGAGATTTTGAGAACTTCAGAGGAGAGATATTCTTGAACCTTTGATGGATATCATTGTTCAAACCCAAGCATTTAATCTTGCAGCTTGATCCTTGAACTTTGTGACTTTATTATCAGGATTAAAAATTGACAAAACCTAACTGATCAAAATGTTTGGAAATTCTATTGAAAATCTTGATACAAGGAAAAACACTTGAAGCTTTTTGATGATTTTCATTGCATTTTGTCATGTCTTTTTAGCTAATCGATGATGTTTCGACTAGGTTGGCAATGATGAAGACATGATATTTTCTTGACTTTGAGTGAGTTTTTTGAGGAAGATCCACCAACTTGTGTGAATTTGTCTAAGGACATGGTCATCAAAGAACCATCGAGGAATTTCATATAGGAAGGAGGGTTAACCTTTGTTTGTTTACACAAAAGGATACCTTGGCTATTTATATCTTCCATATGTTAATACCAAAATCCACTTGCAACATTGAATCTGATGAAACCGGTATTCATACTCCCATAGTTGTTTATTCAACTGGTGAGGGTTGTACTAGTTTCCAGATGGTTACCAAAAGTGATGAAAGCAATATTCATATCATCATGATGTGGTCAGTGATGGTTGTACTTGCTCCTAGTTCCACAATGCTCAATGATGAAAATATATCTCTTTTGTATTTCTTTCGCAAGAAGCTAATGACAGTTAGTTGCATTGCATTGCATTTTCATGTTAGATTAATTGCATATTTAAAGGATTTTCCAAATTCAAGGGGGTTAAACAATTTTGGGGGTTCAATTTCAATTATCTTGTTTCAATTCAATGATGTGAGATTATCTTTTGCATTCATTCATAGCATTAATCATTATCTATTATATCATACAATAAAATAAAAGCATTAATCATTCATCATTTTTACATCCATTTTTAGAGTGCATTTCATATAAGTTGCATACATTGAAAATCAAAATCCAAAAAGCTAGTTGCATTCATTTTACCATTGCATTTCATAAACCATTGCATTCATTATAAATCAGAACATTATATAGAATTAGTTGCATAAATCATTTTCATCCATCTATCTATGTCATATATAAGATAAAATACATCCATAGCATAATTGTGTACGGTAAAATGTTCAATCTGTTGGGAGCAAGCTCAAACATGAGAAGTTAGCGGGTTAGCACATATAATCCATGAAATAAGAAATAAACCAAACAAGACATCATCATAACATCAGATAGAGCTCAAACAATTTATTTGCACCCTATACTACTTGTTTGATTTGCTCTTTCGATTGATTGTGCATGTGCTCTCTCAAACACAAAATTGAATGGATCCCTAATGCAATGCAAATATAAATGCAAGATTGGATGGAGAGAAGTTATTCAAGAACTAGTATGAGGAACTAGTCTCAAATTCTTCTCAACAATGATGTGGCTACTATGATATTGAAATGCAAAGCAAGAAGAACACTGTGATTCATTTTAGCCAAAGAAGCCTAGCATATAATATCTATGTGATTTAAGCAAGAAAATAAGAGCATATAAAAACAAATATGAAATCTAGAGCTATGTTAGCATGATAACAATGCAAATATGAGAGATGAAAATGCAAGAGGACAAGGCCTCTATTTATAGATTTTTGGGATAGAAGAGGGGGGTTGAATGAGGTGGCATCTATGTGGCATCCACATAAGAGCCACATAAGGGACACATAGGCTTGAAGGGATGGCTAATTTGGAGTCAAACATAGCATTAATGTTTGAGTGGCTCAAGAATTCCAA
>MU227349.1:2194245-2232248 GCA_018584345.1 Thuja plicata
GAGAGAATTCTCACACATGGGTGAGCATTCCATTAGCCTTAAAAGGGGTAGGAATCACCTTTTTAAGTATGATCAGAGGACAATTAGGTAGGGAAGTATGCTTAGGAAGTGAGGTGATGGGAGTAGAATAGGAATAGGGTAGGCTTAGGGTAGGTCTCTAGATTGGATTAATAGGTTTCTAGCTAGGTTTTAGATTATAATTCAAATTGGATTTGAATAAAACCATAGTTTAGAAGAACTAGGGATATGAGGGAAATTTTAATAAATATAAATTTATTAAAAAGGGGATTTTGTGAGGCAAATGTATTTAAATAAAATACATTAAGATAGTATTTGATCATTGATAAATACCAACTATTAAACTATTTAATTGATTAAATTAAATAGTTAGATGAATAAAAGGGAAATTAATATTAATAATAATATTAATATTTTTGGACATCTATATTTTTCCCCTCTTTGACGTAGTGTCGCAAGTGACGTTACGTCAAAGACAAGAAAATAAGTTGCCCCAGAGTAAGAGGGTTTCTAGGAGTTGTGCCAAAGTGACGATGGTATAGGGTTGTGCCCCCTCAAGAAAAGAACACAACATAGATAGCGTTGTGAGATTTTCTCAAAATAAAGACGCAATGGGAAGGAGGAGGAAGGGAGAGGAGGTAATAAATAGAAGCCTTCTGAAATGCCAGCATGAATGCAACTAAGAATGCAGATGCAATAATGAAATGAAATGCAACTAACGATCCTTGGGGATCTATTTGTGTGAAAAATATGGAGAGCACATCCGATTTTGATATTGCAAAAGGAGGTATGCATCATATGTTAGAAAACATAGATAAAAGGATTCATTTGCGTGGACTAGACACTCAAACAAAAGCACACTAAAAAAGACACATGTATCAGTAGCCACCAGTCATAATGCACCAATATATAGCAGATCGAGGTAGTGGTGAGTAGGTGTAAACTGGCACAAAAAGATAAAATCAATAAAGAAGGCCTCATGACCAAGCAGTCATTCAGTCCAAAGTTCTTTCCATGAACAGGATTGATGTGATGAATGATTTGATAAGCCGATGCCGGAAGGATGCATCCTGACGTGAAAGGATTGGATTTGTGTTGATTAAAAGATATTCGCTGGCAAAAGTTGTGAACAGAATGAGGAGCAAGGATAGTTGGTCGTTAAACTGATTTGGTGAAAAACATGATCGCAGTTGCAGGAGTCAAAACGTCACTAAAAATAAAAAAACTAAGCGATGTGGAAGGAAGGAAAGGTTTATTGCAAGATTTTGGAGAATTTTTTAAATTTTTAAATTTTTGTGATTTTTGAATTTTTTGGTTTTTTCTCGATTTTTAAATGTTTTTTTGGAATTTTCTACGGATTTAAACTGTACAATAGGAGTAACAATACAAACATATATAAGTGGGGGAAGAAAATGGAGTGGGGAAATTTGCAGGGAAAATAGGGGGCTATAAGAGGGCGGGAGGGCTAAAAGAAGGTCATTTGTAAATAGTGATTGGACAAGAAAAGATCTCTAGAGAGAAAACATGGCTGACGAGAGGATGAAGGGGTAGCTAGGAGAGCATGTTCAGACCCACGAGAGACCCGCAGAGCGGCCAGTACTGGTGAGTAACTCAACCAAGACCTTGCTTTTACTTTTTTTTGAGTTTTTAATGCTTTCAGGGTGGGTTAGGGGGTCATAATTGTTGGTAGAAAGCTCAGCGAGTCAGAGATGTCGGTCCTCAAACCTGCATCTTTGAGGACGTCAATTCTGAACTGGTGTCTTCAAAGACTCCAGACTTGGATCCACATCTCCAAAGATGGCAGTCTAGGAGGGAAATAGGTAGAGACGCCGATTAAAGAACGAGCGTCTCCGCCTGAACCGGCGTCTGCGCCAAAAGGGGCAGACGCCAAGGGGGAGGGAAGAGGAGGGACTCGGCAGGGGCCAGGGATGGGTCAGAAAAAGATGTAGGGATGGGATGCCCCTTTTTGGGAGGGGTTAGACTAGAAGTGGAAGAAAGAAGTTAATGACATGGTGGTGTTGGATTTTGTAGGAGCATTTCCCACCATTGGGATCTTGAGAGCATTGGGCATCGACTATGGAGTTTGGCCACTAACTATGGAGTTGGAGGCCCAGGTGATGAATGCAGACAGGGGGATGCTAGCGGCTGTGTGACTGGACTATGTGCCCCGATGGCCTAGGCTACAGGTGCACAATGGGATTGTGACTGCCTTGATCAAGTGGTGGCATAGCGACACCACTACATTTCATCTGTCGACTGGGGAGTCAATGATCACTCTGGAGGGCATGTGGATGATTTTACGGATACCAATCTGAGGATCAATGTCGCAGTACAGATTGGAGGATAGTGATCACTACATGGAGATAGTGTTTAGGAAGCCCATGAGGAGGATACACACATACAAGACATGGATGCCCTGGCAGTCGACGGTTGACAGGAGGTTTAGGAGGCTAGCATTATTTTTGGCTGGACTGATTGGCAGAAGGATGTTGGCAAACTTATCCGGTCATGGTATTGGGATGGGATGGTCTCAGACACTGGCTGGGATTTTGGAGGAGGGGATGACCTACTACTGGGGATATGTTGTCCTAGGATAGTTGTATCATGATCTACACATGGCTGTGTACCGCGAGGTACGCAACATGGGGACTAGGGTGACTTTGCTATTATTATGGGCCTGGGAGCACATTGCAATGTTCTGACTGATGAGAGTATAAGAGGCTCTCCAACCAGGAGAGCCATATGCATGCAGATATAGGTTATCGCTGAGATACACCTTTGTGAGACAGACTGGATACTGGCGACAACTGTTAGATGGGGTCCAAGTTTTCTGTTGGACCCCATACAGACTATGCGAGCCCTAGGGAGTGATGGATTGGTAGGCAGGAGTAGAGGACAGATTTGAGGATTTTCTACACCTCTCTTATGTGCAGACAAATTGTTTTCTACTAGGGAGGACCATTCACCAGATAGAGAGATACAGGCCATCCCGGGTCATGAGGTAGTTCGGATTGCAACAGGGGGTGGTGGCAGAGGATGATTTACATCCTCATGTCACCAAGGAGGTTAAAGTTTGGGGTAGGTACCCTGATGCTCTGACAATGAGGGTGGTATGGAGGACGATATCGCAGATAGACTTGTGGTCAGGCTAGACGTAGTTGATGCAGAGATGACTGTAGAGTATGCAGCATGGTGGGCTGCACATGTGCCTCTACATGTCACAGACCTAGTACAAGGGGATACTCATGAGTAGCCTATAGGGGATATGGAGGTTGATGATGAGACAATAGTAGGTGATGCCCCAGAGACCTTAGTAGTAGGGCAGAGGAGGAGACCATAGAAAAGATGGGTCTGACCAGGAATGGAGGCCCAGGCAAAGGGTGGACAGGATGAGGGGCCACAGGGGCCACCAGGAGGTGGGCATGATCAGGCACCTTAGGTTCCCATTCAAGGACAAGTTTAGGAACCTTAGGTGCCAGCACAGGTACATGCACCACAGGGGCCACAAGGGCCACCAATAGGATATGTGGCGCAGGAGACACATGATAATATTGTCACTGAGAAAGATAGTCTATAGACTAAGTGCATGAGGTTATGGGGACTGCTGGGGATGGAACAGGTGTCAAATTCCAGCCTGGATATAGAGATGACCCAGGTACAGGAGTTACTATCTGCAAAGATAGCACAGGAAGACAGGGTCGAGGGTGCACTTGACACCCTATAGGACACAGTGCAATCAGGAGAGCTCTCGATGGTGGACCTAACCCAGGATGTGGCTGACTTACAGATAGAGATAGGGACACTGACAAGTCAGTTGGGTACCCTGGCAGAGCAGATGGATCAAGCAACTGAGAAGATCATAGCATTGACCTATGAGAGGTATTCAACACAGAGGAGGGCTGAGGCATACAGGACAGAGCGAGACATCACTAGGAAGGTGGCCAGTGAAGGTGGGGCAAGCCAGGTGGCTACAGAGGCTTTTGCAGCTCATAGAGATGCAGCTAGAGCAGGCAGGGAGGCAGCCCACTATCGGGCATTATACCATTAGTTAGTTCTGGAGGGCCAGAGACACATATTTTTAGAGAAGTCTCAGTCACAGACCACAGGTAGGGCATCTGCTTCTCAGGGATCAGTGGGGATGCCACCACAGGAACCACCAAGAAGGGGAACATCACAGCCACCAGCATGATCAGATCAGAGGGTTTTTTTGTAACACACATTTTGTATTGTGAGATGAGATGCACATGTATATCAGCACCTAGGTGCATTATGATGTATTTATTGATGACAAACATTATACTCATGATTATATATATATATATATGATCGATTGATGATTCTATGACTCTATGTGATGTATGATGCTCATGCTCTTGATTTATATGATACTATGATGCATATGCTTATATGAGTACTGACATTGATGCTTGCAGGATGTGATTTTTTATGATTATGTATATGCAGGATGAGATTTTTAGATGTATGTACCTAGATGTATGTTTATGCATTTGATGGATATTGTAATATTTGTGATGTAATGCAATGGATGTATTTAATATGCTTATGAATGTGTTTATGATGCAATGTATGTAAATGCAATGATCCTAATGAAAAAGCAGGGATGATAGGAAAATGCAGGTATGGAGCGGATGCAACAGATGCAATGGGACTCATTTTTTTGGTGTGTGTCACATTCAACTGATGAACCAGTCAGGAGGACTATGAAGGACCAGGCAAGGCAGGTTAGCATGATGGTGACTCAGAGTGTTAGTGCAATAGAGAGACGACTAGACATATGACGAATATACAAGGACCAAACTGAGCGATTAATTACAAGTGATTAATTACAAGCAATAATGTACAAAGGTTTGTTGTTGAGACTTGATTGGATCTTGTTGTTTGATACGTACAATAGTGTTGGAACACCGAGGGAATATGGGAAATGATGAGGTTCATGGGGATGCAATGATGGGGACGGAGCAGAGTGAAATTTTGATAGATAATGGAATGGTCCACTATGTGTGATGCATGTTGTTAGGTTTTCATCACCCATACTTGTCCAAGGTGCCTGATTGCCAGGTTTTTGTTGGAGATTTACTTTTGGCAGCTAGTTGATTGTATGTTTGTCATTGTTGACAACATATAATATATAGTAGTGATTCTGTATGTACTTATCAGAATGATGATATCAAGCCTTGTGTGGATATATTCAGGTTGTAGACATGTTTACTATGTTATGTTCATACACGCAGACTCAGATATGAAGTTTTAGTTGTCTTGTGTAATTTTGTTAGTGGCAGATACAGTTTCTGAAGTGTATATGTACAGAGCTAACGTATTTGCATTGGTTCTTGAGTTGCACCTATCTTTGGGAAATGCGTGTGTATATTCATGATTATTTATGAGTTGAAGATAGTTATCTAAAGGCGCCAAACATTTTCAACAAGATTGCATTGTTAGAGTTAATTTGGTGAGGCCGACTTTGTGAAGCGTCGCATCTATTCAGTTTATATTTGTGCAGTTGTAATTATGCTTGCATGATTAGTAAAGCCGACAGGGATGTTATGAAGAGTTGTCTAACAGGTCCCATGATCTCATACTTTGAGGGAGATACTTATATCAAGTCATTTGTGATATGCTAAGTGTGAAGAATATCAAAAGAGACAGAAAATGTACAGACCATAATATCAGTTGTGTTTCATTCATCAAGGGTCTATGTGATGAAGTAGTGGAAGATTACAATACATTGGAACTGATCAAGACAGCAGGTCTACTCTACAGTTCATCATCAGATATAGTGCATATCTATTCTACAGAAGGTTGTAGCTTTCACCATTAAGCAGTGAGCTTTTGGATAGTGAGTCCACCACCCCTAACAGGGTTATTTGTAAAAGACTCCTAACAGGGTCCGACCCTTAACTAGGTCACTATACTTATTGCATTGTAAAGTACAACTCCTAACAAGGTTGAAATATCTTCTAACAGGGATTAATATAAATAATTATATTTCATTGTGGGTACTAATTCCCACCGGGGTTTTTACCATTTGGTTTCCCTGTAACCAAATTGTGTTGTTATCTATTGTGTTATCTGAATGTGCATTTGCTTTATTATATTCTGGAGTTAATAAGGTTAAATAATTAAATAAGCAGATAACTAATTCACCCCCCCCCCTCTCAGTTATCCTTTGGGACTATTCTAACAATTGGTATTAGAGCCAAGTGCCTTGAGGAGAAATCCTAATAGCTTAAGGTAGATCAGATGGCATACTTCAGAAAAGAGAGCCCTAAGTTTGATGGAGAGAATTATCTGGATTAGAAGAATAAAATGATAACATGTCTATAGTGTGTTGGTTTTGACATCTTTGAGATAGCCACATGAGAAGTTGTTATTCCCTCACTTAAAGACCTTGCAAAAGATGATGCTACTAGTAGACAAAAGGAGACATTCATAGCTAATACAATTTCCAAAGAAGCCCTTATAAGTGCCCTATCTGATAGTGAATTTTCTGAGATCAAGAAATTAGACAAGGCATACACTATATGGAAGTAGTTAGAAGACATGTTTGAAGGAGATATTCAAGCAAAGAATGCGCATAGGAAGACATGGAAAAATAAATACAACATTCTTGAGATGTTACCTAAAGAGAACATTAGAGCCTACAATCAGAGGATAAATGAAGCAATTTCTGGAATCAGAAACAATGGTGGAGAAATATCAGAAGAAAATATAATGGACAAGTTGTTGACTACTCTAAAATCAGACTATGAGAACAAGATCAGTATTCTAGAGGAAACTACACAATTTTCACAAGACTTCAAAAGAGAGACTTTGATCAGTAAAATCTCTGCATTTCAGATATCAAGATTGAAGATTGAACCAAAAGGTGAAACAACCTTCAAAGCATCAGTCCATGGTAAGAAATCTCACATCTCTAGCAATAATGAGAAAGAAGAAGTTGATGAAGAACTAGAAGAAATCATAGCTATGATTGCTAAAAGAGAAAAGAAAGGCAAAGGGAAATATGAAGGAAAACTTCCATTCAAATGCTTTTCATGCAACAAGATTGGTCACTTTGCATCCAAGTGTCCTACAAGAGTAAAGAAATTCAGACCTAACTATAAACCAAAATATAGAAAGGAATGCTATCATGCTGAAGAAGGTGTAACTGATGAAGATTCAGGAGAAGACGAAATTGGATTCGTTGCCCTCAAAGATGTGGAAAAATTGATTGAGGATTTGGACATTGAAGAGGATAAGGAAACACCTGAGTTAGCCTTAATTTCCAAAGCAAACATCAAAACTGATTGGATCATTGATAGCCGATGTTCTCACCACATGATAGGTGACAAAGACAGATTTGTTCATCTAGAAAAGTACAAAGGTGGTATGGTTAGATTTGGAGATAACACTCCCAAACCTATCATAGGCAGAGGATCCATCACCTTGGATGGAAAGAATAAGACAGATGATGTTTTAAATGTTGATGGACTACATCACAATCTAGTGAGTGTTGGTCATTTACTTGACAAAGGTTATCATTTGGAATTCAAAGACAACAAATGCATCATTAGCAACAAAGATGGAGACATGATTGCATCAAGATCAAAAACCAAAGGTAATGTTTTTCAGCTCAATTCATATGTAAGTTGTTTTGTTGCAAAAGTGGATGATAGTTGGTTATGGCACAAGAGACTTTGTCATATCAAATTTGATAATATAGTAAAGATAAGCAATATCAAAGTAGTTAGAGATCTTCCTAGTATTGCAAGACCAGTGGACACAATGTGTAGGGAATGTGTTATGGGAAAGCATGTAAGAAGCTCTTTCAGAAGCAAGCAGAACTCAGTTGAAAACAAGATAGACCTAGTGCATACAGATTTATGTGGTCCTACTCAAACAAGATCATACTACGGTGAAAGGTACTTCATTTTTTTTTTTGATGACTTTTCAAGGATGATGTGGGTTGAGTTCTTAAAGGAGAAGTCTGAAGCCTTTGAGAAATTCAAAATATTCAAAGCCAAAGTTGAGAATGAATCTGGATTAAAACTAAAGTGTCTGAGATTAGATAGAGGAGGAGAATTCACATCTGACTAGTTTTATGACTACTATGAAGAAAAAAGAATCAAAAGACAGTTGAGTGCACCCAGAACCCCATAGCAGAATGAGATAGCAAAGAGAAGGAACATGATCATACTTGATACATCATGCACTATGATGATTGAAGGAAAAGTTGTGCACACCTATTGGAGAGATGCAGTCAATACAGGAGTCTATACTATCAACAGAACTCAACTAAGGCCAGGCATGGATAAAACACCTTATGAACTTTGGTTTGGTAATATACCTACTGTGAAATAGTTCAGAATCTTTGGCAAAAAGTGTTACATCAAGAGAGATGATGGTGTTGGTAAGTTTGATGCTAGAAGCGATGAAGGTATTTTCCTTGGTTACTCTACTAAAAAAAAAGCATATAGATGTTTCAATTTAAGATTAAAGAAGATAATTGAAAGCACTCATGTAAAGATTGATGAAAAGTTCATGGTTCAAGAAAGATACTATGAATATGCACCCATAATTGAGGATGAGCCCAGACCCAGCAGTAAAGACACTATTATTGAAGAAATGTTTGATTGCATTGATGTATCATGTAATGAACCTGAATCAAGCAAAGAAGTATCTGAAGTTACAGATGAGGATGTCACACCAAAAGTTCCAAAATTCACATCCAGATACCATTCAAAGGATGACATCATTGGAGATCAGAGCAGCAAAGTCTTGACCAGATCAAAAGTAAAAATTCTGTCAGTAGATGAAGATGTATGTTTACTTTCACAAATTGAAACTTTAAATGTTGAAGATGCTTGCAAGGACTCTAATTGGCAAAAAGCAATGGAAGAAGAATTAGATCAAATAATCAAAAATGATACATGAGAATTGGTTCCCAGACCTAGTGACAAAAATGTGATTGGAACAAAGTGGGTATTCAGGAACAAGATGAATGAAGATGGTACTGTGGTCAGAAATAAAGCAAGACTAGTTTGTAAAGGATATGCAAAGGGAAGGGATAGATTATACTGACACATTTGCCCCTATGAGAAAACTAGAATCCATCAAGTTATTCTTGGCATATGCAACATTCAAATATTTTAAAGTGTATCAGATGGATGTCAAATCAGCCTTTCTGAATGGTGACTTGAAGGGAGAAGTCTACATAGAACAGCCTGAAGGATTTAATCTATCAGATAAACCAGACATGGTATGTAGATTGAAGAAAGTACTCTATGGTCTCAAACAGGCCCAAGAGCTTGGTATGAGAGACTAGATGGTTACCTCACCAAGATTAGATTCAAGAAAGGAGCAACAGATTGTAACTTGTTTATAAGAGAGACACCTGATGGACTACTACTTGTCACCATATTTGTTGATGACATTATCTTTGGAGGTAATGACAAGCTTAGTGCAGAATTTGCAAAAGAAATGCAGTTGGCATTTTTGGTAGATTTGCAGCTGAACCTAAATACAATCACCTAATGGAAATCAAAAGAATATTTAGATATCTAAAGGGGACTATAGACTATGGTTTATGGTATCCTAAATTAGAGAATGTACAACTTCATGTGTATATAGATGCAGATTTGGCAAGTTGTATTGATGACAGGAAGAGTACTTCTGGAGGAGCAGTATTTCTTGGAGATAGGTTGGTTTCTTGGGTAAGCAAGAAGAAAAATTGTAGCTCTCAGTCAATAGCAGAAGCTGAATATGTTGCAACAGCATTGCATTGTTCAGCAATGGTTTGGACCAAGCAGATGGTTAAAGATTTTGGCATACATGTTGATTATCCTATTTTTATTCACTGTGATAACACCAACACTATCAACATGTCCAAGAACCCTGTGGTGCATGCAAAGACAAAGCACATTGAGATCAAATACCATTTTCTTAGAGAAAAATTTGCAGATAATGAAGTAAAATTGGATTATGTGAGCACCAATGAATAGTTGGTAGATATTTTCACAAAGCCTTTATCAAAAGATACCTTTGAGCATCTCATGGAGAAGTTGGAAGTAATTCCCTCTCCTAAGTTTGATTAGATAAAGTAGCAAGAACATCAGTCCATAGTGACTGATGAATGGTTGACTACTCTACTTCTGGAGTAGTACCTGTGCCTAATTTCTTATGGCACCCTTTTCCATTGATGTCAAAGGGGGGAGTATATAGTAAGGGGGAGCATATACTCAAGGGGAGTATAAAAATAGTTAGAAGAACTGAAGTAGTGTAGAGGAATCTTTGATGAGGATATTGAGAAGATTGTAAAAAGAAAGAAGACACCATGTGCTGAAGATGTTTTTAATATCATATGTTGTCATCAATGTCAAAGGGGGAGATTGTTGGAGATTTACTTCTAGCAGCTAGTTGATTGTATGTTTGTCATTTATGAAAACATATAATATACAGTAGTGATTCTATATGTACTTATCAGAATGATGATATCAAACCTTGTGTGGATATATTCAGGATGTAGACATGTTTACTATGTTATGTTCATACACGCAAACTCAGATATGAAGTTTCAGTTGTGTTGTGTAATTCTGTTAGTGGCAGTTATAGTTTCTGAAGTGTATATGTACAGAGCTGACGTATTTGAATTGGTTCTTGAGTTGCGCCTATCTTTGGGATATGCGTGTGTATATTTGTGATTAGTTATGAGTTGAAGATAGTTATCTAAAGGTGCCAAATGTGTTTCAACAAGATTGCATTGTTAGAGTTAATTTGGTGAGGCTGACTTCGTGAAGCATCACGTCTATTTAGTTTATATTTGCATGGTTGTAATTATGCTTGCGTGATTAGTAAAGCCGACAAGGATGTTATGAAGATTTTTCTAATAGGTCCCATCATCTCATACTTTGAGGGAGATACTTATATCAATTCATTTGTGATACGCTAAGTGTGAAGAATATAAAAAGAGACAGAAAATGTACAGACCAGAATATCAGTTGTGTTTCATTCATCAAGGGTCTATGTGAAGAAGCAGTGGAAGATTACAATACATTGGAACTGATCAAGACAACAGGTCTATGCTATAGTTCATCATCAGATATAGTGCATATCTTTTCTACAGAAGGTTGTAGCCTTCACCATTAAGCAGTGAGCTTTTGGATAATGAGTCCACCACCCCTAACAGGGTTATTTGTAAAAGAATCCTAACAGGGTCCGACCCTTAACCATGTTACTATACTTATTGCATTTTAAAGTACAAATCCTAATAGGGTTGAAATATCTTCTAACAGGGATTACTATAAACAAGTATAGTTCATTATGGGTACTAATTCCCACCAGGGTTTTTACCATTTGGTTTCCCCGTAACCAAATTGTGTTGTTATCTATTGTGTTATCTGAATGTGCATTTGCTTTATTATATTCTAGAGTTAATAAGGTTAAAGAATTAAATAAGCGGATAACTGATTCACCGCCCCCCCCNAACTGATTCCCCCCCCCCCCCCCCCCCTTAGTTATCCTTTGGGACTATTCTAACAGTTTTCACCGTTGGACAAAATTTTTTCTTTTTATTCTTTCTTTTGCTTTTTGATTTTTTGATGTTTTTTATGTCGTCCAAGCACCTGTTTGCCAGGTTTTTGCCAGGACAACCATTTTTTCAGCTTCTTTTTCATCTTTTTTGAGATTTTTTAAGGACTATTTTACATTGTTTTTATACCTTTTTCAGAACTTTTTATACTTTTTATGGCTTTTTTCAGATAACTGGAATGAATAACTAGCTATCAGGCATAGAAGCGCCTAAGATGAATGATGTTGATAGGATCATTCAAGGGTTCTCCTTCAGGAGTGGAGAGTTGATATGCCCTAGAACCAAAGCATGCAGTGAAAATGTATGGGACTTTCTAGGTAGCCTCAAACTTACCTTTCTTTTCTCGATCAGTACCCACTTTCTGATTTTCCTTTAGCACAAGGTCCCCCACTTGGATTTGGCATGGCTGGACTTTCTTGTTATAGTTTTTCTTGAGTCTATTTTGATAGACAATCAGGTGATCATAGGCTTGCTGGTGATTTTCATCTACTAGATCAAGTTGTGTGAGTCTTTCTACTCGGTAATCTTCAAAATTGATCAGGCCTCTCAGTGATATTCGGAGGGATGGTAGTTCAACCTCAATTGGTAAGACAACTTCAACACTGTAGACTAGGGAATAGGGAGTAGTTCTTGTAGGAGTATGGTAGGAAGTGTGATATTCCCAAAGGGTAGGGTTGATCTAGAGATGCCAGTCATGACCAGTATCATTGACTACTTTCTTGAGGATTTTGAGAAGGGTCTTATTAGTTGCCTCAACTTGGCCATTACCTTGAGGAAAATATGGACTGGAGAAACGGTGGTGGATATGGAGGCAAGCACATAGATCGCTGATGTGTTGGTTCTCAAATGGTGTTTCTTGATTTGTGAAGATAGTGGAGGGTATGCCAAAGTGGGAGACAATGTGGTAGAGGATGAATTTGGATATCTAGACACCTATAGTGAGGGTGAGTGGAATTGCTTCAACCCACTTTGTAAAGTACTTTGTTGTTGTGATTATGTATTTGTGGCCTTCAGATGAGAGGGGAGTAATCTTACCAATGAGGTGAAAACCCCAACAAGAGAAGGGCCAAGGGGGCACAATAGGTCGGAGGTCCTGTGCAGGAGCATGGATCAGATTAGCATGTTGTTGGCAAGGTAGACACGTCTTGACGAACTCACAAGCATCATATTCCATTGTAGGCCAATATTACCCTATACATAAAAGTTTCTTGGCTAGGACCATGTCACTCGTGTGGGCACTACAGATTCTAGCATGTACCTCTTGTAGAGCCTGGATGACTTTGTTTTCATCTAAACATCTAGAGAGCATGTTGTGATATCCTCAATGATAAAGGGTGTTGGCCACGAGGGTGTAGTAGGAAGCTCTGCAAATAAAGTTTTGGCATTGGGTTGAGGTGAGATGAAGAGATATGATACTATTTTGTAGATAAGCCTAGATATCATGGTACCATGGGGACTGGGGACCAACCAAGAAACACACATTATTCGATTCATCATTCTCATAAGCGGGAGCATGAAGTTTCTCAAATAAGAATTCATATTGTGTAGATTCGTGAAGAATCTCTAAGAGGGAGTTGATTGTTGCCATTGTGTCATTAGCTTTGTTCTGCAAGCATGGTACTTGTGTTATCTGCAAATGGAGGAAATGCTCTTTCATCTTGTCAACCATCTCCTTATATGGCATTAGTTTGTTTTCTTTGGTTTGATACTCATCTAGGACTTGTTTGATGATGAGTTGGTAATATCCAAAGACATGTAGATCTATGATGTTCCATTCTATAGCCATGCGGATCCATGCGACTAGTTCCTCATATTCTGCAATGTTGTTCATGCAAGAAAATCTCAAATTGAATGACATAGGGATATAGTCATCTTACGGTGTGACAAAATGTATTCCTACCCCTGCACCATGGGCTGTGTAGGATCCATCAAAGTAGAGTTTCCAAGTGGGTTTCTCTTCTATCGTGTATAAATGATCATCTAGAAATTCTGTGATCAAAGGATAGGCATCCACCAATGGAGCTTCTGCTAGCTGATCTGTGATGACCTACCCTTTAATGGCTTTTTTGTCTATATATTGAATATCAAACTCGCTTAAAAGCATAACCCATTTTTCCATTCAACCTTTGAGAGTAGTCTTGGAGAGTAGGTACTTGAGAGGGTCCACTTTTGAAATGATCTTGGTTGTATGACTAAGCATATAGTGGCAAATTTTTTGAGTGGCGAAAACCACTGCTAGACATGCTTTTTCCATAGGGGAATAATTGAGCTCATAACCCACTAGGGTCTGACTAATGTAATAAATGGCTCTTTCTTTGCCTTCATCATCCAACTGAGTGAGGAGTGCCCCCAATGTTGTTGTAGTAGTAGAAATATACAGGATGAGTGGTAGGCCAGGTACAGGTGGTACCAAGATGGGTGGATTAGCCAAATATTCTTTGATCTTTTCAAAACTCTTCTAACATTGAGGATCCCATTTGAAAGTGTTATCTTTTCGTAGGAGATGAGTAAATGGTTGGCACTTGTCTGATAACTAGGAGATAAAATGGCGCACAGATTGTAACTTTCCTTGTAGGCTGAGCAGCTGTGGGAGTGTCTTTGGTGAGGCATTTCTATGATAGCTTGTACCTTTTTTGGATCTATTTCAATGTCTCTTCTAGATACAATGAATCCAAGGAGCTTTCCTGACATGACTCTGAAGACACATTTTTTAGGGTTGAGCATTAGGCATTAGTGTCCAATCCTATCAAAGACGCATTCCAAAATACTTAGGTGATCTTCCCTTTTAACTAATTTTTCCAAGATATCATCTACATAGTCTTCAAGGATTTTGTGAATCATGTCATGAAAAATGACTGTCATGGCCCTCTGATAGGTTGCCCCAGTGTTCTTCAAGCCAAAGGGAATCATATTATAGTAGAAGGTGCCCCGGGGGGTTGTGAATGTTGTCTTGTGCTGATCTTCTTCTACAATACAGATCTAATTATAACCGGAAAAGCCATCTATAAGTGAAAACATCTCATGTCCTGTTGTTAAGTCCATTATCATGTCTATTTTTGGCAATGGGAAATCATTCTTGGGACATGCCTTGTTGAGATCTCAGAAGTTGGTACATATCCTGATTGATTTATCAGGTCTAGACACTAGCACCATATTGGAAATCCATTAAGAGTAGTCAATGGCGCAGATGATTTTGGCTTGGAGTAACTTCTCTAGCTCTACTTTGACAAGTAGTGCCACTTTAGGGTGCATCTTTCTGAGCTTCTATTTGACAGGCTTGATGTTTGGGTCCATTGCTAGATGGTGAACCACCAAGGTGGGGTCTAATCCCAAAATGTGGGAATAAGACCATGCGAACTTATTTATGGACTCCTTCAAGAGAGTGACAAGGTCTCGTTCTTTTTCTTCAGTCAGATATGCTGCTATGTATGTGATGGTGGGATTCTCGTTTGTGCCCAGGTTGATAGGTTTTGTTTCTTTGATGAGAATCAATGACTATTCAGGCCTATAATTATGGATTAGAGGAAGAGGAGAATCTTCATCCTTTGGCACCTCAGAGAGGTTTTCACCAGCAGATACACCCTTTGTTTTTACTATTTTGTGATCATATAGCACCCCAAAGGGGTTTTCTCTAGGAGATCAATTTTTATCTTTTTTATTTTCTACTTCATTTTTACGGCTGAAGTTCTCCTCTTCCCCAAAGTATGCCTTTGGATCTAGCTTGTAGACATGTGATGCATCTTGCCCCCAGTCATTGCTTTGTTTAACTGCTCCCATGAATCTTAGGAGCGCATCCTTGCTTTGGAACTCATCAACATGTACGACACTTGGTTGGTCCCAGTCTATGAGTTCAAGATGGCAGAGGGGAAGGTCAATGAAGAGAATAGAAAGTTGGCGCAGGACAAAATTGCCCAGGAAGGTTTCATCATCAAAGACATCATCATAGGCTCTCACAACTTTCTCTTCTGGGACATCTTTGATGTCAGTAATTTCACCCAGGGGAGGATAAGAGGCATAGATGTTCTTGTTGGTGCCCCCATTCATGTCAGAATCCATGCCAAGGCCTAGGTGTTTTTATCGTCGGGTAGGTACAATAGGATCCTTCATTCCTTGCTCTTCATAACTGAGGCCACCTCCTTGGTAGTTCCATTTTTCTGTCACTAGCTTGTGAATTGAAGGGTAATTACCTTTGAAGTAATTGAGGTGACTGGTTTCTTTGGGTGGTGGATCCTTATAGAGCCATTGATTTATGTCTAGTGTCATTTCCTGGCTATTCAAAATACCATTTGAGATAGAAGTGGTAGGACCCAATTGTAGCGGCTTGGTTGTTTTTGGTTTTGTCTTGCTTGGATTAGGTTGGCGACCTTGAGTGTGTGGATCAACTGGCAGTGCTCCAACTGTGAAGGCATCAAATAGACCATACTCACCACAACCTTTATTGTTGATCTTGACCATGGAAAACGTGGAGGACAGGATGGTCTTTGGGTCTGAATGGGTTTGAGATGAACTGGCGATAGAGGTGCCAATGTCGATCCTGGGGTAGTGAGTGGAATGTGGGAAGGAGGTTTCCAACGCATTGCAGTATGCGAAGGGCTTGGGATCTGAATGGATAGTGATTTCAGTGCCATTATATGGGAATTTGATGCACTAATGGTAGGTTGAGGGGATGGCTTGCATAGAATGGATCCGTGGGTGTCCAAGGAGGATGTTGAAGGGAAGGTCAAGATCAACAACATGACATACTATATCTTGGAGCAGGGCCCACTTTGAAAGTGCATTCTAAATTGTCATATGCTTTGATTGTAATGACATCATGTGTTATATCTGATTCAGTGCAACCTAACTATTTGATGAATTTTAGAGTACACAGATTTAGGGCTGAACCATTATCTATCATGATGGGGTGAAGAATAATCAATATCAGAGGCTTCGAATTCAAACAATTTTTCAAACAAATGGTAGCTCATGTTTGCAATCTTCAACTAATTTTATAACTTTTGAATTCTTACTGTTCAACGGTCGACTTCCGGTGCCACACAAATGAAAAAACCTAAGCATTAATGGAAAAATTTTGTTACGAATTAAAACGGCTTTATTTGGATTAATTACTTTTCTCTTACAGTTCGTTGAGAAGTGTCTTTTCACTTTAGTAACCGTAATGGTCTCTTTCCTGAGGTAGTGCAAAATTACTTTTCCACTTCTCCTTTGGGCGGAGAAATACTTTTGGAGAGCTCTATGTTTGGAAATCTACCGAAAGAGAATTTTAACCTATTGAGGTGCTAAAATGATAGTTTTGGATTTCAATAACTTTCTTCATGTCTTGGGTCACTTGTGAGATTGATTTCCCTTCAAAAATATTTTATTTTAATGGTTTGGCGGAAAACATACTCCGCGGGTCAAAACCCGCCTGGTGGAGTAGTGGAGAAGCTATTTTTTGCTTTTCCGCCAGCAAGCTTACATCTTCGATTTCTCTCCATTTGATCATTCCTTTCAGTCTGTAGGGATGTATTATAAATGCAATAGTCTTTCTAAGACCAGATCATCCAATTTAAAACTGTACTGATTGCTGAGACATCATGGAATAGTCATCTGTGGAAAACGCACCCTTCTGGTGCTTTTTCGCCAGTGGAGAAGCCCGAACCCAATTTTCTGCCAATGAAGCAATATAAATTATTCAAGCTACAAACTCCAAAATCATAGAACATAAATGTTAGAAGTCTCCAAATTGTGACCTTTATCAAATTGGGATATTAAACCTACCCAATCAAGCATGAATTCATATATAAATCCCCCTGGCTTGCAAGGAGAAGTGAAATTGGGGAAAACTGATAAAGGTCGCCTATCCTAAGGGGACAGTTTAGACTTAGACTCCAGAAAATCACAATACTTTCAAAACCACTACTATCAACTAAAATTCCAATTTTGTCTAAAGGTATGCAGACCAGAAGTGGGGCAACACCAACTAACAGTTAATGCTTTTATTCTAAGATCTCATGTGCTCTCTGAATGCTCAATCTCGAATGCAAAATTGAAGATGAGAGATCTCTTTACTAACTTATATAAAAGTTTCTGCATTTAATGCGTGTTGTCGTAGAGTAGTTTACATTGAGAATTTCAATCTTTTCTTTTGTCACTGTTCAAGCTATGCGTCCATGCATACTTTCTCAATTTTTCACCAAACATATGAATCCATAGGCGCATACTCAGAGATGAGTATACTAGCCATGCATGGGTTCAAAGCTAGAATAGCTCCCCCTAAGACCATGAGGGTCATCTAACCAGAAGTAGAAGGTGTGTCCACTATGGATGCATCTACTACCTTGTTCTCATCATTATATTTCTTTACTTCAACCCATATTTTACCTGAATCTTCTATAGCTTTTACAAACTTGACTTCACCAAATTCTTCAAATAATGATTCTTTAGGCTTCTCTTGTTTTTGAGTTCTGGATCTACAAAACCTTGAGATGTGTCCATCTTTTCCACATGAGTGACAAATGATTAGAGGTCTATTGATATTGTTTATCAAGTTGCACTGCTTGGCTGTGTGTCCATTATAATTACATATTTGACATGTAATGTTCTGATAGTTTCTCTGAGCTTGATTTCTCTTATTGTGTGGATTCATATTCCTTTGATTCTGCTGTGATTGATTTCTTTGACTTGTTTTGTGATGAATAGCCCTGTGACCAAATTTATTACAGGAATAACAATAGCCATTGAAAGGTCTTACCTCTTTACAATCTCTTGCCAAATGTCCATGCTTGTTACAGGCATAACAAGTTATGTTAACTTGTTTGAGTTCATCTTTAGGTGGTTCTATTTTAGCCTCTACAAGATTCTCAATTTTATTTGCTTCTGTAGATATCTCTTGTGATTTCTTTCTTTCTTGCATTGAATTGATTTCAATTTGAGCTACACCGTATCCAACACCAGTAGTATCACCTTTTAGCTTATGTGCATAAAGTTGTGATTGAATTAGATCAGAACTTCTGTGTTGTTTATCAATCTTATCTTTTGCTTCTGTTAATTCATATTCTATCTTTTTCTTGATGTTTTCCAACTCCAAGATTTTCATGGTTGCTTGCATAAGTTCATCATCTAATTGTTTACTCTCTTTGTTATTTTCTTCAATAGTTGTTAGGTTATCTGTAAGCTGTTCATTTAGATCTTCAATCTTATCCTTCAAAGACATGTTCTCTTCATTCAGCTTTTTGACCATTTTTCCCAAATCATTTGTAGAGCAATCTTTCAGATCTTTCCTTAATTTTTTGATAAGCATTTGGGAGCCATCAAATTTTAGTTTTAGTTCTTCATTTTCTTTTTCAGATTTGTCAAGATCTTCAAGGGTTTCTTCATGATTATTTTTCAGATGTTTTTCTTCTGCTAAATCCATGATCTCCTCAAGTGGTTAAACTTCCTTTCAGAGGACTAGAGATCTGATACCAATTGTTAGAAACACTGAGAGGGGGGGTGAATCAGTGTTTGTCTATTAATTATAATTCAGAAAATTTAAACTTGAATAAAATAGATAACAAATGAAGCACAACACATAACACAAGATACATGATTACAGGGAAACCTTGATCAGAGGAAAACCCCAGTGGGAATTAGTACCCACAAATGATTGTACTATTATAATGAACCTGTTAAAGTTACTTTGCCCTGTCAGGAGCAGTCTTTACAATTCAAGTACAATGACCCTATTAGGAGTCTTTACAAAAACCCTGTTAGAGGTGGTTGGCTCACTTCCAGAGCTCACTGCTCAATAAGATGAAGGCTACAACCTTCAGATAACTGATATACACTATATCAAAAAATGAACTATTGTAATGACACTGTTATCTAATCAGTTCCATTTATGCACTAATGCTTTAATCTCTTGTAGACTTCTACTTCATACTGGTTTTCTCATATTGATCTTTTGAATATCTTCTCTTCTTCTTTTTCATCGACACAACTAATACAAAAGTGCATGTCTAGTATATATACATGTCTGAATAGACATGACTAAAAACAAGACCTTAGTCAGCCCAAAAACAACATACACAATGCTTCCAAAAAAATTGGTTTAAGCGTGTTTACATGAATGATTAAGACATAATTAAAAACTTATTACAATAGGCGCATAGCCTTTACAAACAAAATATTATACATTGATTCAAACTCTAAGGTCGGCTCCATACTCTATTTTTTGAACTGGTAGTGTCACTTAATCTTCCTGTAACTTCTCTGTACTATCATTTCGTACCATGCGTGTATAGGGTAAACACAAGAACATATCATAGAGCTTAAGTATGAATGTGCATAGTCTGACTCTGATCAATTGAATAACTCTGTACTATTTTATTTTATATACTTAGTCAATTTTGCTCTTCAAAGTTTATTGTCAAAACTTCATATGACTTTGTTACCATAATGAGAATACAAAATAAGTCATATACACCCTGAGTTTCAACTTGCCAACATATTTTGCATTCAAGAACATTGGATTAATAAATCATGATCACGATTAATCTTATTCCTTTTTATATTGCGTTGTATATGCTAATGAATATTTCATTGATATTTTCACTGTTATATACTCATATTGTCGTAAATGATTATTTAATGCTTTACATTTAAATACAATATTTAATTTAAATGAAATGTACATGAGGATTAAAATATGAAATGAGTAGTGTTGTGAAATTCTAATACATACAAAGGATCATGTCACTAGAGCATCAATTTTCCATTAGGAACATTTTATTACTATTATTATATGTGGTTCAGCTATTTATACTGTGAGTAACTATACTTGATGTTTGCATGTTTTAGTGAATAGGTACCAGACATCCTTCTGCCTAAATTGTAGGTTTTGAGCTTTCAATGTATGCCTAGAACAAGAGTTTTATAAGAAAAATGTGTTTTCGAGTGCCTAAGGGCAAATGGGTTTTCCTCTTTTCGCTTCATTTAAAGTTTGATTTTTTGGTTATTTTTGGGAATCGTCATTGGTGATGCCTTTCCAAACTGAATTTTAGTTCATGTCCATTTTTTGTATTTCCTTGAAAATCTAGACTTGGAATTTATCCTATGATTGTGGCCATTGAGTGGTCTTACCTTGTGATTATCAAATTCACCTTGGAATCCATGCTTCTGATAAAGAGGTTGGTTGAGTTTGTTGTGTGCACGAGTGTTGCATTTCTTCTTTTGTGGATTTCTCTCAATGCTTCATTTCAGATCATATTTTTAGGGTGTGATGTCAGTGTTTGAGATCACATCACGAGCACATTGAGTGTGCCATGTCAGAATCCTGAGGGACCCACACTCTTGATTTGAGACCAATTAAACTTACCATGATTCTTATGGTACTATAAATTTGAGAGTCTTGCTTTGCTTACTCCTTGTTGCATTAGTTTTCTCTATGCCTCGTTGAAGAATGAGATGAGCCTATTGTTTGGGTAGTGGAGTGGAGTTTCTCCCTATGTGGATCCTGACCCACAAGTGGCTGAATTAGGACACATAAAGGAGTTCTTTAAAAAGTGATAAAATAATAAAATAAATTGGGTAAAATACATTAATAATGAGTTAATATGACTACTTTTCTGTCTGTGGGCTTTGACCAGAGGTAAATCTGTATCTATCCATCTGAGGGAAAAAACTTGAGATAAATGTCAATCATTTTCCATCTACGGGTGTTGACCTAAGACTCGATGCTACATGGGATATGATGAGCCATGTAATGACACTCCACATTGAGTATTTGCACTATAACCCTATAGATTTTGAGTACTGGCCCTTATACATGTGTCGCATTATATCTTGCATTTGTGTTTGTATTGGGACCTATGTATCGTCCCCTAAGATTATGCACTTGATTGACATGTGTGATAACCTTTCTTTGTATGTGTGTGTACCTTATTTTTGTGGCCAGGTTACTATCTCCATGATCATGGTGGGTTGGGCCTAAGGGTTCCACATTGTAGGGTGAATTTTCACTACCAATGTTGGGAACTGGTGTACTAGTCATAGTCTTCCTCTAGAGATAGATATTCTGGGAATTGAGTTCTCATTGCTATCCCTTACATATATTTTCATTTATATATGTGAAAGATGCTTATGCTCATTAGATTATCTTATTTTATGTATTGTTGTTTCTATCAAGTGATTATTGCCTCAATTTGTGTACTTGGTACTCCCTGGTGTGGAGAAAGCCCTATATTTAAGTCGTACAAATGCAATAATTCTAGTCATATAGCTAGAAATTGTAGAATGAATGTATCAGTTTGAAGAAAGAATGTAAGAAGTAACAGTAGTGAAAGAAGTAAAACATGCTTTACCTGCAAGAAAGAAGGACATATTGCTTGATATGATCTAACAATGCAGGAAAAGAGAATAATGAGTCTGGTGACAATGGAAAGAATCCTATGCTAATTGATGAAACCCAAAAGAAAATGGAGAATATATGGGTAAGGAAATAACAGATTGATTCATCAGGTCATATTGCACCAGCTTCTGGTGTGGATCCTTCATCATCAGTGAATTAGGTTATAAGTCATAAGGGGCAATTTTCATTAGAAAATTCTATGACACCCCACGAATTAAAGTAGTATTAACTGCAATGAAAGATTTAGTTGAAGAACGATTCAAAGAAGCTATGTTTGATATCACAAAATTTTTCATAATCGTATTGGTGATTAAAGTCATATTTTTCAATCACTGGTTTTGTCAGCTTTATGGAAGGTTATAGTACATATGACATTTAATGAAGAATTTTGATAAAAATTGAAGGATAAAAAAGTATTTCAAGACTTCATTTAACACATTTATTTCTAGTGATCAAGTGAGAACCTATGCAGAAGGAGATTCAACACTGATGTGAGCTATCGATTGAATTCGAGTGCAAACCCTAGTGTGAAGTAAAAGGGTATTTATCTCAGTGAAATCTTGTTAAATTCATCGGTTAAGTCATGGATACTCTGAAAATAGTTGATGTGCTTGATAAACCACGATATGAATTCAAATTGCACCCGTATAAATCTATGAAAGATGATCCCAAAGGCATATTTTCCCATGTGCCACATGGACTTTTTCATGTAGAAGATATGCGTACTTGAATCACTATAAATTGAAATAATTGGGAGATTATGAAATTTATGAGCGGTATGATTTGCTATATGTTGATGGTGTATTGAAATATGAATTTCAAAAGGTAAACCAGATTGACCTAATGCAGTTCAAAGACTTCGTAGTATTTGATGAGCCAAAATGGATCAAGATAGTGCTTAGCAGAATTCATGATCAGTTCTTTTGGCTCGGTAAAAAAAACTATAAAGATTACGAAGGAACTTATTCACAAGGCTACATGATTTAGTAATGTCTGTGAAGCACCTAATCTAAAATTGTCGAAGAAAGATATTGTGGAAAATTTAACTCAATCTAAATGGGATAGAAGGGAAATAATCGTAAATAATATTATTGAACTAGATGTAAAATTAACCTCAATAATTATTGTCTACAAAGTATATCATAGAAGCAGATTGAATTCTATTTCAGCTACAATCATTCACATTGCTTATCGAATGCTGAAGGAGGACATGAAGTTTGATATTTGTTAGATTTTAAGGAAGCAACTATTGGAGAATTTGGAAAAGATCAGGAAGGATAAATCACAGAAATTCAAGTATGGTTCTTTGATATTTAACATGTTCTTTTATTTGATGAACTACTTTCCTAGAGTTTCAAACATGACATGGCAGAAGAACATCCCCACAAGACTTTAAATTTATAATTTCTATCAGATGCAGAAGAAGGATGAAGTAGATGAACTGATTTCTAGTCACTTCAAAATGTTTCAAAAGAAAAGGTAGAAAAGAGAGAGGATACCAAAGGATATTGTTGAAAAATATGTTGATTCAACATGATTTATAGTGGAAATATATCAATATTGTATGGAAGTAGTGTAACCTAGAACAATGTGGATACAGCCAATGGGTTATGAGGTAAATCTTGAACTTGTTGAATGATATGTTAATGAAATATTGAATAGCCCATTATATTCAAAGGAAGAGAGGTTAAAAATATACTTTGAGAAGTATTTGAAAGTTCATAATGAACTAACAAATAAAACAAGAGTCATAAAAGTAAGGAAACTTGTTGATAACATTGTAGAAAAGGAAGGAATTAGTAAGGAGTGAATTGTTGAGTTGACGAGGAAAGCAATGGAGAAAAATTAAATCAGTTTAGTCTAGATTGAACCAATTGATGTTGACATAGCATCACCTCCTCCATCTATTTTCTTGTCAAGGGCTACTAGGAGCAGTACAAAAAACTCTTCTACACATCCTGTGAAGAAGTCTACTTCTTCACCAAAGGCCTCTAGATCAAAGGTTGAAAGAGTCCACTCAAGAACCTATGAGGAGAAGAAAGAAAAAGGGTATAGGTCCTCAGAAGAAAAGAAGAAAATAAGATAATGATGATTCTTCTACAACCTCTTACCAGTCCAAGAAGAAGATAAGGATCGAAGGAGACACAACAACTAAGGTTATTTCTTACCAGCCTTTAGGTGTTGGTAAGAATGAAGACCATGTAGATAAAATTTTGAATTATGTGATTAAGCTTGGTATATTAGTGAAATTAAAGATATATTACAATGTACTTAATGAGGACCAGAGAAAAAGGATAGAGGATGGAGTAGTTGTATATTTGAATAAGTTTAGTAGAACCTTAGTAGAGATGAATGATCAGATACCAGATCATTTGTATGCTAAACTTGAAGCAAGAATAATAGATGCATTAGATGAAGACACATTTATTAGAGAGGAAAAAATATCCAAAATGTTCCTTGTAATTTAGAATGATGAAATGAAAAGAATACTTGAGGAAGAAAAGAAAAAAATATTGACGAAGAGAAGAATAAACATGTTAATGAATGGTAAAACTGAAGAAATTATTGCTAAAAAAGATGATGTGATAAGTAAAATGTTTATGGAGATGACAATAAGAGTACCTAAGAAGAGAGAGCCCAGGAAAAAGAGAAGTGAAGATATACATGGATTTGATGGTGCATCCACCTCTATAGTTAAGGAACCACATGTTTATATTGATGGTTTATCATTTACTCTTGATGAAACAGATCCTATTGGAGATGGGAAATAAGAAGGACAGAAAGTTAATGAACCCTTTATCGATCCCTCTAACATAATCACAGGGGAAGAATTGAAATATATTGTTTCAAGTAAAGGATACTCATTTAATCATCCTTTTTAGATTGAAATTGAACTAGAAAAGGAGACAAAAGAGTTCATATTAATGTTGTTGTTATTGATATAGAGGTTATCGAATAAGATGAAGCAACAACATATGACATATTTTTTGAAGTAGTAAGGTATGAGGAAATGAAAAAAGAGCATGAGAGGCAAGATGAAGTCTCTGTTGGAGAAGATAGAAGGGAGAAACTGAAAGAGAGAAAAAATTTAGACTGGAATCAATCTATCTTATGGTAAGTGAGAAGCATTGTTGGCAAGAGATTCATTTGAATCCCTTGAATTATTTGAATTAAAAGGTCCAATAGATTTGGATACTATGGAAGAAAAGGAATTAATGAAAGTTGAAGTTTTGGCGCAAGCCAAAGCTCGTGCCAAATCTATGATCAAAAGGGAAAAGGGCAGCAGACTACTATCTAGGGAAGACAAAGTTCTTGGTAAAGTAATGCCTATTGTACACGTAAATCAAGTTACTTTTGTACCTGACTAGCTTGAAGATATTTTGAATAACTTTGATACTCTATTTGAATCCTCAGAGAAGATTGTAGAAGATAAAGTACAAAAGGAGTTTTGTATGAATAGATTTCATCATTTGTGTTCTCTAATTTGTAAGGATATATCTTCTTTAGATGTTGGAATTGTTCAAATAAAAAGGAGTATTGAAGAAGGAAGCAAAATTCTCAAATTATGTATTGATATATTTTCAAAAGTTTAAGATGTTGAAAAATCTATTGTGGACATCCAGAATATACTAGCTGATAGAGAAAATGCATTTGATTCTTCAAAGGGATTTTCTTCTAATTAAATGGCTAAAGTTGTCAAATTGAATGATAAGATTCATGTCTTGGAGGTTGAGAGAAGAAGAGTACTTGGATGATTGACTGAGCTTAGGAACCTCATTGTTTCCAAGTTGGATACCTTATAGAGGAGTCTTGGAGAAGAAGAAATTATGAGCAGATCTCCACCCCCACCTGGTTTTATTCATGTTGAGGAAAAAACTTATGTATTGTGTGGGCAGATTCAGATCTTGGACAAATTGAGGAAGACTTGGAATGCAAATCTTGTGGCTTTAAAGGATAGTTTTTTAGATGTTTTCAAGCTAATATATGATTATGCGAACACTATAGGATTTTGGTAGATAATTTTGTCTTTTTGACCTCCTATGCCATTGATGTCAAAGGGAGAGAAGAGTTGTGTGAAAAATGTATACCTATCTTAGGGGCAGTTCTGTTTTTGAAGAAGTTTTTTTTTTGGACTTGGCATTTTGGGATGGACACTTAGTCATTTTTCAGTAAGTATTTTTATCAATTGCCAAAGGGGGAGATTTTTGGCAAGAGTCAACTATTAATACATGGTATGTTGTCAATGATGAAAACTATATACTTTACTAAATTTGTCACTTGTAATATACTTTGCCTACCAAACATTTTTGTGGTGAATACAGAAGTATCAAGAACAATTAAGGATACAGTTTTGGATCAAGACAGTACAGAAAATGGTCAAAGTATCAAATGTTGCAAAGATGGAGATTTAGATTAGACATTATGATATATCTAATCCTATGATCACAAGTTTTTATGATACTAATTGATGGAGATATGACTCATTGAGTATCACATTGATAGAGAATTATCTTGTGTAAGCCAGTAGCATATCGGATAGATGAGCTGATCGATTGGATGGAAGATCTATTTGGGTTGACATCCTATAGGGTAAATTTTGATTAGTAAAGGTTAGCATTAAGTTTTGGTCCATATTTTTATTTAAGGAAGTACATGTTTCATATTTTCATGTTAGAATTGTCTAAGTCAATATTATGAGCCTATGATCGAGTATATAAGATCAAGATTTTGCTACGAAGACGTGATGGTACTAATGTGATGATACACAAACGATATTGATTTAAGATTAAAAATTTATGATATATGTGGAGCCTCATTGGAAATATATTGGCATTATTAATGCTATTAGTAAGTTTATTTTTGGGATTGTAAGTCCTTTCTATATTGTAATTTGTATTTGATCGGTGAACCCCACTAAGGGCCAACTTAGTGTTTTATAATTGAACAATATGCTCTTGGTTGTAACCCTGAATGCATGTACATTCCCCTCATATGTAATTATACCTTTAACAGGGTACTTATTACTGCAGTAGTAAGATATTTTTGGGTATCATCCCCACCGGGGTTTTTCACTTAACCGTTATTTCCTTGATAACAAATCATGGTGTTCTGATGTGGATGTTATTTATCTTGTTCTATTTTCTTTTGGTTAGTTGTGGAATTAAGTTGTGGTTTTTTTTTTTTGAGTTTAAAATTACTGTTGCATCGATTCACCCCCCCCCCCTCTAGGTGCTTCCTAATCCTAACAATAATGATGGGAATCCCCAATTGGTTCAGTTGTTACATGAGCTTTCACTCGGTTAGGATCTTGTCAGGATGAATTCCACCATGGGGAGTCTCATTTATCTAATTGTGGAGAGTGGGAGGAGAGAAAAGAGTGTGAGCATCCTGGCTCTAGAGTATAGTATAGGAGAGACAAGATAGTGGTAGATTAGAATGATGTCTTCGCGGGTCACATGAGAGATCTTATGAGGTCTTGTCCACAGTGGTTGAGACTTGGCTTTTAGATCTAGGACATTGTTTCGATATGCACCCTTATTCAAGCAACACTAGATATCAGTGAGCTATTATGCACCTGAGGAGTTTTGTGTCTACTTGGTGGCACATAGAGGAGTTGAAACTCCAATTGGATATCACAACTATCTGATGGGAGATATTTGAGGAGTGTTTTTGTGAATGTTTCCTTTCTGACCAGTACTAAGAGACACATGCTGATGATTTTCATGGTACTCAATAGGGGACTATGATAGTGGATCAGTATGAGCATATGTTCTTCGAGCTAAGCTGGTATTCTAGCTATACCATGATGAGTCTATGCTAGTGTACCATTTTATTTGGGGCCTTAATGGCCATATTTTTGAAGATGTTCATATGTATTATCCTAGAACACTTTTATTTGTTGTTGTGAAGGTGAGATTGTCTAAGCATAATATAGCCAGGGGTTTTGGTATTAGGATAGGAGCATAGGTTCATAGTGCATAGACTACTGGACTAGGTGCATAGAGTACATAGATAAGACCCACAAGTTCTTCTAGGGTATATTTGATACCACCTAGGTTAGGTCACTAGCAACACCATGGGTAGTGACATCCTCAGGGCTATCAAAGTAGCCATAGTTAAGGTACCCCAGGAGCTAGAGATCATAGTTGGAACAATGGTAGATAGACCCAACCTAGTTAACCATCTTAGAGTGTGCAGTAGAGTTCTAGTAGGGGTAATTTAAATAAGTCTAGTGCTTCTTCTACAGGATGTGGTTATAGTTAGAAGGAATGTTTCACTTTTGGAAAACATGGTCATAGGGATGCTATGTGTAATCAGAGAAATTTCTTGAGAGATATTCAAAGGAAGGCTACATCGAGCTTACTATTGGTGATGCAAGTATATCCCATAAAGTTTTGGAGGCATTTTTTATCTGTCAAGCTGAGCACTAAGGCACCATTGTTAAGACTATAGGTGTGTTATATGGTATATCTACCTCTATTTTATTTGATTTTAGTGCTATATATTATTTCATTTCCCCCTTCCTTGTTGAGCGATGTTGGATAGTGGAAACATGAGGTTAATAGTTGGTAGGTTGAGTTAGCCAGAGGTTCTAGAGTGGATATTGTTGGAAACTACAATTGAAACAATCATTATATTTCCATTGATTTCAAACCTTAACTGGTAAGACATTTTCTATCTTGTAAAGTGCCATATCAATTGATTGATGAAGAAGATTTGAAAAGAAGAGATAACAAGAAGACCTGGTAAAATGGCTGAGTTATGTGAAACTACAATGGGTACTTGATGAGATCCCACCATGACAAGGTAATATATTGTTTATCTTAAGTCTAAGTGAAGTTTGGATGAGTACAAGATTAGTCTTAACTGAGTAACAAAGCATAAGGTTAGGGAACTTGTGTTTTTGTCGAGTGATGCGAGTATCGACCGAGCACCAATACATGCTGAGAAAATTTAGTTTCGATCGAGCATTAGTATTTGTCGAGTGTCAGTATTATGACAGCTTGAGAGAGATTTGAGATCCCAACCAACATAGTTGATTTTCTTGTGATATGTGAAGCGTATTTAGATAAGGATGATTATTGTGGAGAATTAAATGAGCATTTAATATATGTTTAACCATTTTCATGTATGGATTCAAGAAGGAGTTATATGATGTATTCTACAATGTAGATAAAAATGAAATGTTGGAAGAATTTGATGGATCTGACTAAACCCTAAAATCTACAGTGATGATTAAGCAGAAGTAGATCAAGCTACCTGATCAGAGAGGTTTAAGATTAACCTAATCATAGTTTATGAGTGTGTGGTATGAGGTTAATTCAATTGATTGGAAAATCTAAGCAGAAGGAAGAAAAGGCTAAAGAGAGCAGTACAGGACTACACAATGGTGATTGCTTGAAGGATTTGTGAGAAGATCTAAATGATAGAGATTATAATGAAGGCTAGTTAGTGAATTAGAATTTTGAGCTATAATTGGATCTATATTTGCAAAGTGATTTGCATGTTTTGGATCACAATTTTTTGTTACTTTCTAACCACTATATCAGTTGCAAAATCCTTTTAAATAAGGTTGACCTAAAAATCATAGTGTTAAATCCTTTAATCAAGGTGAAATTCTAATGGAATGGTCTAAGCCCTCTAACAAGGCTCACTTTTAATAGGGTGATTAAATCCTTTAACCGGATCACATTTAACAATGTGTATTGTAACCTTTAACTGGGTTGGCTTTTCACAAAGCTCACTTCAGAAGAGTGAAAAAATTGGTAGCATGTTACTGATGGTTTTTGCCATAGTGGGTTTCCATGTTAAATCCTGGTGTCATACCTGTGTAAATGTTATTTGACGTGTTGTATTGTTAAGATATTTATATTCTGCAATTTTATTACATTAGGATAGTAAACTTTGAGTTTATATTATTGATTATATGTTATAGAGACCAAGTGGATTATTGAGTGGATCTGAGTTGGTTGAAGTGTTTGAAATTCCAATTCATACATATGGACCTAGGATAACTGATTAACCTGCCTCTCAGTTATTCTGAATCATTCTAAAAATTGGTAACAGATCATTGTAGTTCTTGTAGAGAAAAGTTTGAAGGTACTTGAAGCTAAAGATCAAGATGTATAAAAAGGAGGTACCGAGGTTGAACAAAGAGAACTTTCTTGCATGACAAAGTTTGATGAAGCTACACCTTGCTAGAATTGGAGATGCTACAAAATACTATGTGGAAAACGATTACATAACAATTCCTACTATTATGACAACTCAAGCTATGAAATAAAAACAAGAACACAACCAAGAAATGATGGATATTGCATCAACCCTAAGCTATCCTGAATTTGAAGATATAACAGATTGCAAAACTGCAAAAGAAATGTGGGATACACTGGCAACCATATATGGGGGTGATACAAATGTACTGAGAGGCAAATCTGAAAACTTGAGAGGCAAGTTTGATGAAATGAGAATGCAAGACGGTGAAACTATTGTTCAGTATTGTAGTAGAGTTAAGGAGGTTGTAAATGCTATTAGAGGAGCTAATGGAACTATTAGTGATGATATTGTTATTAGCAAGGTACTGAGAACCTTACTTCCTATATATGTTATTAGAGTATCTGCTATACAAGAACTGAGATGTACTCCTGGTAACAACTTAACTCTGGAAGGTCTAGTTGGTAGACTTACTACTTTGAAATATCAAATTTTGATAATTTCACTCCTAATCATGTTGATTCTGCATTCAAATCACAATTGACTCTTCATAAATCAAATAAAGGAAAATAAAGACATGTGAATAGTGACAACGACACTTTTGATGAAGGTCTTGATGAACTTTAAGCACTTATGGATAGAATACTACCGAGAGGAAGAGGAAAATTCAACGGTAAACTTCTTGTAATATATTTTTCATGTAACAAAGTTGGCCATATTGCTGCAAGATATCCTGACAGGAATGACAAGGATGAGAGAAAAGAAAGCAAGTATAAAGACAAAAGGGATGACAAACATTTCAGAAGGTATAAGGACTATAAGGACAAAGGTAAGAAATCATGTTATATTGTTGAAGAAGAAACTAATAGTGAATCTGATGATAGTGATATAGACGTTGTTTATGCTACTATGAAAGATGGTTCTGATGAAGATGAGAATACTGCACTTATTTCATATATGAGTAAAGGTGATAGATGGATAATTGATAGTGGTTTCTCACATCACATGACTGGTGATAAAAGTAAATTTGAAACCTTAAACTATTGCAAAGGTGGTAGTGTTAAGTTTGGCAATGACAAACCATGTCCTGTGAAAGGAAAATGATCAATAAAACTAACTGATAAGATCATATGTGACAATGACTATTGGGTTGAAGGACTAAACTATAATTTTTTTAGTATTTCTTAGTTGAATACTTCTGGATACCAAGTTGAGTTCCATCACAAAAAATCTAAGATCTTTGATGCTACTGGTGAACTGATTGGAAGTGGACAACATACACGAGGTAATTTATTCTATCTAGATTTATATGATGAAACATGTTTGTTTATACAATATGATGATATATGGTTATGGCATAAGAGGTTATGTCATGTGAACTTTGACAATTTGGTAAACATTAGTAAGATGAAAAGAGTAAGAAGGTTACCAAGATTGAAGAAACCTGATAATGTTATGTGTAAGCAATGTCAATTGGGCAAAATGATAAAGTCTAGTTTTAAGAGCAAAACCTATACTCCATATAATGTTTTGGAATTGGTTCATACTAACCTTTGTGGACGTATTAGTGTACAAAGATACCGAGGTGATAAATATTTCATAATGTTTGTTGATGATTACTCTAGAATGATGACTGTAATGTTTCTCAAAGAAAAATTTGATACTTTTCAGTTGTTTAAGTGGTATTTGGAAAAAGTTGAAAAAGAGACAGGTAAGAACTTGAGATGTATGAGATCTGACAAAGGAGGAGAGTTTATATCTAATGAGCTCAACTTATTCTGCAATGACATAGGAATAAAAAGATAGATGTCTTCTCCAAGGACTCCCCCATAGAATGGCATAGCCGAGAGAAGGAATAGATCAATAATGGATTGTGCTAGAACATTGATGATAGAAAAGAATGCTGCACAAAAGTACTAGAGAGAAATTATAAGTGCATCATTTTATACCTTGAACCGAGTACAAGTCAAGAAAGGTAGTGATATTATACTTCATGAATTATGGTATGGTTATGCACCTAATGTAAAATATTTTAAATTTTTTGGGAGCAAATGTTATATACTGAAGGATAATAGAAATGGAAAACTTGATGCTAAGAGTGATGAAGGTATATTACTAGGTTATTCCACTAAGAACAAAGGGTATAAGTGTTTGAATTCTAACACTAACAAAGTTGTGGAAAGTGCAAATGTTAGAATTGATGAATATGTAGAAAAGAATGAGGTGGAATGCAAGCAAGAACATGAAGATTACATATTTTTTGTTTATATGAACAAATGAGAGCTCATCAATGTGCCTAAACCAGAAAAGAAGTTGTCAAACAATAGAATCATGCAGTCGAGCAACAACAACAAAATGTTGAGTCACAGAAAGACATTGCTGAGCATCAGGAGGAGTCTATCAAGGAAGAAGTAGAGACACAAAATGATGTTGAAATTAACTTTGATGATGAATCTAAGGATGAACAAAAAGAGAAAAGAAAACCAGATCCTACACTAGCAAAATATGTAAGAAGACATCATAAACTAGATCAAATTATTAGAGATAAAGATTCAGAGGTCATGACAAGAATGAAATTGAAAAATAAGACATGTTTATTGTGTGAATTTGAGCCAAAATCAATGAAAGATGCTTGAGGTAATGAAGATTGGATATAGGCCATGAATGAAAAATTTGAACAAATTGAGAAGAACAAAACATGGACACTAGTATGTAGACCAAAGGACAAGAATGCTATTGGAACAAAGTGGGTATTTAGAAACAAGCTGAATGAACATGGAGAAAATATAAGAAATAAGGCCAGACTGGTATGCAAAGGTTATGCAAGAGAAGAAGGCATTGACTATGGTGAGACATTTTCCCTAGTTGCAAGATTGGAAGGAGTTAGAACTTGTTTGGATTATGAAGCTTACAAGGGATTAAAAGTATACCCAATAGATGTCAAATCAACATTTCTTAATGGAATACTAGAAGAAGAAGTATACATTGAACAAGCTGAAGGATTTATTGATTCAAGCAAGAAGAATATGGTTTGCAAGCTACATAAAGAGTTGTATGGATTGAAGCAAGCCCCTAGAGCATGGTATGAGAGATTACACAATTACTTAGTCAAGATTGGATTTACAAGGACAAATGACAATAATAATCTATACTTAAATTCTAAAAAAGGTAAAAGGATATTGTTAGCTGAAATATTTGTTAATGATATCATATTTGGAGGACAAGATGTTTTATGCCAATTATTTGCAAAAGAGATGAAAACTAAATTTGAGATGTCTATGTTTGGAGAGATCAAATTCTTTGTTGGTTTGCAAGTATATCAGATGAAGAAAGGTACATACATTACACAATCTAATTATATCAAGGAGATACTGAAAACTTTTGGCATGGAGGACTCCAGACCTATAAGTACTCCTATGGCTACTAGAAAAAAAATATCAAAGACTGATGAGACAGATGAAGTGAATCAAACCATGTATAGATCAATGATTAGAAAACTACAATATGTTGTCCACAGTAGACCAGATATTGCATTAGAAGTTAGGATTGTTGCAAGATTTTTTGCAAATCCTAAAGATAGTCACATGATGGAAGAGAAAAGGATTTTGAGATGTTTGAAGGGAACATAGGATTATCGATTATATTACAAGAAGAATGAGAAGTTTGAAATAAAAGTTTACATAGATGCAGATTGGGAAGGTAATGTTGATTACAGAAAGAGCACAAGTGGATGTGCATTATTTTTAGGAATGAGATTATTCTCTTGGAAAAGAAAGAAATAGAACTATATTTCTCAATCTACAGAAGAGGGTGAATATGTCGCAACAACAATGAATTGTTCAAACATAGTGTGGATCAAGAAATTGTTGAAAGGTATGAAGGAAGAGATCACAAAACCAGTTGTTATTTTTTGTGATAACACTAGTGCTATTAATATTTCAAATAACCTTGTGATGCATACAAAGACCAAGCATATTGCTATCAAGTATCATTACTTGAGAGATATGGTACAAGACAAAGAAGTAAGACTTGAATATGTTAATACAAAGGAACAATTGGCAGATATATTTACTAAGGCTTTACCTAAGGATTTTCAAGAGTGTCTAAGAGGAAAATTAGGGGTTATTCCCCTATTTGAGGCTAACTGAGATCTTATGGATCGGTTGCATCAAATGTATTACATCGAATATCTGACAAATTGATGCAAAAGGTGGTTACACTTTAGGAGTTGCCTAAAGATATGAAGTGTTAAGCAAAATATGTTGATCAATAATAAGAAAGATGACAAAGGGAGCATAGAATTCAGAAACCTGACACATAGATATCTACATGATGAAGATGTTTGTCTTTAACATTGTTGTCAAAGAGGGAGAAATCTAATTAGTGAAATCAGTAAGGAAACAAAGAGGGAGATATACCATTGAGGGAGATAAGCTACAAAGATAAATTTATCCTAGAGGGAGAAATATTTTTATTGGAGAGAATCATAATGAAGCTAAGGACATTAATGAAAATTTGTTTACAAAGCATAATTTTTTGGATTGTTTGGGAACCTTGAATATGTTGTTTGTTTGCATGTGTTTTCCATCAATGCCAAAGAGGGAGATTGTTGGAAACTACTGTTACCCAAAATTTCCCATTACATGTGAATTCTGGCTACAAGTGGAGAAAATGTGGCTCCCACAAGGGTAAAGCCTAGCTTGTAAATTCTAGACATTTCCAAGTTTTACCTCATCCTCTACAAGTTTCTAAGCCCTCTGTTTTACCCTAATTCATGAAAAAGGGCCTAAGTGTGAGAAAGCCTATACAAATTTGATATAAACCCTAGTTGGCCTTCACCTTGTTCTATTTTATCGTTACCTTTTTTCAAGTGACTTAAGTTCTTTTTAAGTCATGTGCACATTTCAATTGCCTTTTAGTCGCTTAGTCGTGCAAGGGAAAAGGAATATTCCATGTTGTTTAGCAATTACAAGATTGCCTGTCATGCCCTGCTAGGGAACCAGGAAGAAACTAGAAAGGTTACTCAGTTAAGAGTCTATATATATATATCTCAAGTTACACATTTTGATTACAGATTCTCCCTGGGTTCCCCAACGAACAAGAATTAACCATAAGTTTCATTATTAAAGAAAGAACATAAGATTTTATAACTTTCATTATAACAGTCTCTAAGATATTTGTTACATAACTTTTGTTCGTCTAAATCATTTACTTATAACATATCATGATTCTTTTCTTTTCAAACTTTTAAAAGAAGTGCACATAAAGTAAAGAGCTTTCCTAATAACTATTCCATGTTATTTAGAAATAAACCATCATTGCATTTTCAATATCAATATAAACAATTCTTTTATTCTCTTTCATAACCATAAAACATCATAATTCTATCATATTTTCCATAAGCAAAGTTCACTTCTTTTCTTTAGTAAATACATATTTTACATTGAAAGATAGTTTATCCCTTTTCCCATTTTCCTAAAACTACCCATCACATTACATCAATATGAAATATATCAAATATTGATTTACATTCATCTCCCCTTGGGAGGTTACATTAATGAAATATCACTACATGATTAATAATGAGGAACAAGAAGAAAGTCTTCATCTTTCGCAAATCTAGAGAAAGCACAAGCAGGATCCATCCACAACTCTACGAGCAATACCTCAATAAAATATTTACCACCCAACCACATGGATACCCAAAAAGGATCCACTCCCCCATACTAGGAGATAAACACCATGATCCACACAAGAAGGTGATAACTAGGCCATTCCTAAGGAGAGGGTAGCGCATTTCTCCTAAACATAATTGAAAACATGAGAAGAATACAAAACATAAGACACATCGGTAGAAACTCTAAGACATGCTAGGTGAGTGTCATCACATAGCCCTCACCCCTTGGGTTACCCTGGTCAGCCACTCTCTGCCCCGGTCCCCAAGTAGGCACATGCAGAATCGAACATCTCTCATAGGGATGAGATTGTCTGATTGTGCTATCGCAATAGCACCTTCTCCCACTCCCATCCGTAGCCTTTACTAGCACTACCGGCATGGGTGAGCCTTATCTTATTAATTTTTAATTCCCTTCCCATAAATTATTATTGTTATCACTGGATTAATCAACTCCACAGTGGGTTACCCTGGTACTAGCCACTTAGGGCCCCAGCCCCACATTGTGAGCCACTCACCTAGTGTTCCTAGGTTTCCTACCTCTATCAAACTCATCAAAGCACATAAAGATAAGTAGCAAAGGTATACAAGAGTTTCAAACATTCACATGGAACATAAAGAAAGTCACACAAGGTTACTTAGGGTACATGAAACAACCCTAATCCTAATCAGGGTTCCAAATCTTATAAAAAGCTTATAAAAGATCATACACATAACTACATGTATAAATAGGGTATTTTTCAAGTATGGACAACCTCTAGAGCCAACCCTGGGTAAAAACAAAACCCTAAACCCTTCTAGGAACCCTAAAACATCAACTAGAAGAGTCCTGCGTAGATGGAACCCTAAGCTACGCAGGTGGGGCTCTAAGCTACGCAGATGGTGACCTAACCTACGCAGGTGGTACAACCTACATAGGTGGTGCTTCCTGTGCAGGTGGTCACGGATCCTGTGCAGGTGGTCAGGACATGTGCATCCTCTGGACAACAACCTTCAAATTCCACCTTCCAGGTAAAACTGAATAAGATGGAGACCCAAAAGGCAGAATCAGAGAGATACCCATTTGGTAATCCTCAGTTCTCCTTCTAAAGAATCCCTCAAACCCATCTACCCTTATGGAAAATCTACTTAGTTTCTACCCAAACATGCAAGGTGCAGAAAGGTGACCACCCAAGACAAAGTTCTAAGTGAGAAGATAATCTACATATCATCTACATAATGAGGTTCTATCAGAAATAAAATACATTCTAAGAAGGAAATACACAAATAAGTACAATATACAGCAACTCATAAACCAAATTCACTATCAAGCATACTTCATTATTGCATTCATATGAGAAAGCATAAACATTTAAATACACACAAAGGAATTACATTATTCATATAACCACAGAAGACAATAAACAATCATAGTAATTAAATAGACAGGATGCTCTTTTATGGGTAGAGCCTACCTGGAGTCCTGCGGAGACCTTTCACGTAATCCAATCCTATCCTCCCAAGCCTATGCTTCTTCAGCCTTTTAACCAGTCGAATGCTCTCCCAATGTTTCCCTCTATCTTACTAATAGTTTCCAGATATGTATAAAGTTCTCTAAGTATAATTTTCCTCCGTCCTTTTCCTAACTCCTACTTAATATATTCCCTTAATACAAATACGTTGCTGGATTGGTTGCTCGGGAAGTTCAACTAATGCAACCATCTGTAACTATTTATTGGTTAATAGTTTTGAACATAATAGTCTTTTAGATAAATTTAATGCATAAGTAGTTTCCCGAGAACACTTTAGTTAAATTACCTCCCTAGTTACTTTATGTTTTAGTTCATGCTTAAGGTAACTCTTCATTATTTATTCCAGCATTTACTTTGATTAATTACTTTCCTTATTAATAGAGTAATGTAATTTCATAAGACACTTAATTTCTTTTCTTAAAACAAAAAAGGCATATAATGAATAATTACATACACACATCCATTTATTAATACATTAATATAGGCATATTTATAGTATTACATAAATAAATTTATATATAGACATATGCATATGTGTGCACCCATATGTGTGTGTGTGTGTGTGTGTGTGTGTGTGTGTGTGTGTGTGTGTGTGTGTGTGTGTGTGTGTGTGTGTGTATGTGTATATAT
>MU227349.1:2240629-2261202 GCA_018584345.1 Thuja plicata
TATATATATATATATATAACCAAGCACATATTATAAAAATCATGCATTATTGAAATACATTAGAAAAGGTCTATTACCATGCATAAGTAACTCCATCACGCCATCCAATAATTATGAACCACAATTCAACCACACATAATATTCACCTAGCTCTAGGGAAAATAAAAAATATCCACAATTGACCCAAATGTCAAGCATCAATAAACGGACAACAATCCATAACAAGAGACAATTCTCAAAAGGACCCAACCTAGGAACATGGATCAAGGTAAGGCTTAGTCTTGTGGAACCAGGTGTTATCTCCGTCACAACAATGATCAAGGATTTAGAGAGCATGCTCAGACCTGTGAAGCCAGGTGGAGACGATGCTCGGTACCTGCAATCCTGCATCACCAAGGAGAGATACATGTGCATAGAAACATATACATACATATATAAGATATTGCAAACATATGACCAGGATCGATACATCGTGTGGACCTCAGCTAAGTGAGTAACTACGACTTTGTCCTGAGTCATGAAAAAACATCTGACATATATACCAAAAGTAAAGCATCATAAAAGATTCTTGAAAGCATGTTAGTCAGAATAGCACGTTATAAGTGGGAAAAGTTAGAATTCCATTTATTGCATATAATAATTCTTTTTCATAAAGACATTAATCATGAATACATATATATCAAAACATCTAACTGAGCATAATATCATCTAGATCTACCAAAATGTAAAAAACTGAAATCATATAGTTTATTTCAAAATGTCCAACTCAAAATAATAGTATAGTCATCCGAGAGGGTATTACATTGCCTTTGTCGCGCAATCTCCCAAGGAAATGGAATATCCTCTCAGGCTATCGAGACTTAGCGCTGATCGTCAGATCAAGGTTTGATCCCACGATGGTCGCTAAGTCTCTCGATGTAACCCTCAGTTAACAAAAGGTTCAGAGTGCTCGTGACTTAATGTATTTTCTAACCTTGTATATATAACTCAAGTTTGAGATGAGTGAAGTTAAAGACCTTTTCGGTCGCTAAGTGTTGAAAGAAAATAGAATATTCTCTTCAGGATAAGAGACTTAATGTCAATCGTCTAATCTTGTTCTAATCTCGTGGTAGTCACGAGGTCTCGAAGGAAACATAGGGGTAATAGAATGTTATCTCGAGTCAGTGACATAAAGGATTTCAGGAAACAAAAGTTAAAAGGAAGTGAACCTGAGTTAAAGTCAAAGTCAGCGAAAAGTAAATAATAAATAGAGATAAAGAGAAGGATAGGAGATCGACGACTATGTTTAAAAAAGAAAGGTCAAAGATTTTTTGAATCACTGATAAGATCATCTCGCGCCACCTGTGACCGTTGCATATTCAAATATTTAAAAATCAAAAGATCTGATTTCAGAGTCCATGGCGGTGGCACAATTTTTCAAGATACAGGCAGAGAGATGGATCGAGCCAACTTCTCAGACTGCATTTACGGCAAATAAAAAGATACTCAAGGATATATATGATCATCTCAGATATTTCTACATGCATTAAATGAGAAGAATTGATAGATTTACAGTTTCTGCATTGTTTATGCAAAATCTATTATAACCCTAAATTCTAGGATTTGGATTGTTTCCTGAGCCTGCGTGCTAGAGGAACATGTATATAAGTTAGTTTTCAAGCTTTTTAGCTTAGAGTTTTTCCATTTGGCGTAAGATTTTATGTGACATCTTCTCTGCCCTTAAATCTTCACTTCTTGTAATCTTTCATTGAAATCCAAGTTTTGTATGAGCTTTCTGTGGCATTTTCTCTTCCCTCAATCTTTTCTTTATCTGTGTTTTCTCTTACTGAAATATATATAGTGACTTATACTATAGAAATCTAGGAGTTCTTGAGCCTTCTTCCTTTCACCATCTTTGTTTACTATTGTGTGTGATTTGATTTAGGTTACCCTGTGGATTTTGTTCATCCCTGAACACCGTTTCTCACTCTTGTGCCTATTTGCTGAAGTGAATGTCTGTTTGCAGGTCATAGTCTATGTCTAAATTTTCTTGGGAATGTTATTGCCTATGAAATTTGTTCTTTCCTCCAATAGCCTCTTTCCATTCCAGACCTCTCTGTGAAATACTGATGCAAGCCTATTCAGAAATATTGTGCTCTATTAGATCTAAGAACCTTCATGCTAATTTAATTACTATGTCATATTTCAAGTTACCTTCGGTGTATCACCTAGGAGGATAATTTTCTTTCAATTTATTTCCCTTTCAATCAATCCTTCTATTCCTTTTCCTTCTATTCCTTTTCATTCAAGTTTACTTTTCATGTTAAAGAGAAGATTAAATGATTATCCAAGAGGAACCGACATAGAATATGGAGGCTTCACTTCAATTTAGCATAGGTCCCACAACCTCGAAGTGATTACCATGTTATACTATATTATCAAGACCAAGAGAGCTTGAATAGGGTATAAATTAGTGTATAACAGTTCTGGCACGCCCGGTGGGACAACATAAAAGATGTTTATTTGCAAAACTATGCTATCTCTGATATGTTGATTGCATGGTATTGACCTAAAGAGATTTAAGCATATCTGGCGACTCCACTGGTGTAGAGAACAAAAGACCACTCCTATTCAAAATTTTATGAGAAAATTTGAGACAAGGAGCTCAAATCCCTCTGAGTTCTCACAGCTGCCCCTAACTAGAAGTTATTGCAAATAATCTCAGAGAGCATCCCCTACAAGGAGGGTTTAGTCTACACTACCTACTACAGAAAGGAGACCTTTGCCTTTCCACTCAAGAAGGATAGGAAGATCTCTAATGATCTAAAAGAAGATTCATCTCCACTACCAGGCCCAAATACAACTCAAACAGTCACTGCCCAGCAGATAGCAGTTCCTGCAATGGCCAGATGGTTTTCCTTTATACCATTCAATCAAGGAAGTCATTTGAACTTTTCTCAACATCATGATGTGCCCTTAGCAAAACTCAAGAGTCATCCACAATTCATAGGAGAAGGAAAAACAACTACATGTGAACACATAAGAGATGTAGCCACCATATGTAGTGTGCATCATATCACAAAAGAAGACGTGGCTACCAAGCTTTTAGCAGCCTCTTTCAAAGGTAAGGCCTTAGAATGGTTTAGAACCCTATCTATTGGTTCAATTGATTCATGGGATAGGCTAAGTGAATCATTAAGAATATATTTTGAGGATAAATTAGATCATTTATCTCTGGTTGAGAATTTAACAACCATTCAGAGAGCTTCTCAAGAGAAAATGATAGACTTTAATAGTAGATTCCTTAAGACATGGAATAGAATTACTATCTCAGTAAGACCTTCAGCTGACCATGCCTTCCTATATTTCTTGAGAATTCTAAATAGAAATATCTCTATCATGATTCAATCCATGGGGGGCACTTCATTTCCTCAAGCCTTTGACATAGTTGCTAGGGCTGAAAATTGTTTAATCCAAGCAGGCATGATAGCCCCAAGGCCACCCATGCCTATCTTTCCTAGCACTCAACCCAACATTCCTTTGAGTATCCCTCTATATACTCCTATTCCCACTATAGTAGCACCTCAAGCCAGCACTAGTTATGAGGAATCCAAAGCAGGCTTTTCCCAAGAACTGCAAGCAATGAAAAGTGATAAACAAGCAACAAATAACTTGTTACAAAGTAGTCAACAAGAAATGACAATTTTGTTGCAAACTCTAACCAAAGAGTTGACCAATCTAAAGAAGCAAAGTCAAGGAAATAGACCACCCTTTCAACCACAGACTCAAAGTCCCAACCAACAATATCAAAATCATGGACCATCTTATCAGCAGAGCAGGCCACCATACCAAGGGAATTACCAAGGCCAAAGGCAAAGCTTCAATCATAGGCCATTCCAACCATACAATCCCATGCCTCTTAGTTCTGAAAATCCAACAAGAGATATAGTTCTAGGTAAGAATAATCTAGTCTTGGACAATGAATGGTGTTTTCCTTGCAATCAACCACATAATCAGGCTACATGCTCAAATGGATGGATGAACCAAGCACTAACGATTCAAAATGCCTCACATACTCAATAATAGGTTTCTTCTAATGAGTCAGTTCCTCATCAAGAAGCACAACACAATGAGACTGCTCTCTTTAATTGGGAGTAGCAAGACTTCAATGTAGTAAATGGTGAATCCACAATAGCAGCCAATACTCGATCTAAGAGAAGAGCTCAAAACATAGAGCGATTAGGAGATGGAGCTAGGGCTACTACATCTTCAGATACATTGCATCCTTCTATTCCTACCATACTAAAGAAGACTCCCATCATCCCATTCAAAGAATGCCAATTTCCCAAGGAGGTTGGGCCTATCATAGTGAAGACACACCAAAGAGTACACACAAAAATGTCTTTCAACATTTTAGACAATATGAAGAAGGAAAATGTCACTATATCTATGTGGGACTCCTTGGCTATTCCAGGGTATCCTGAGATATTGAAGAAAGTAATGACTAAAGAGGTAAATCCTCAGCAGTCTACAAAAGAAGTTGTTAAGCCGGTGTTGGTCAATGCTGATAAAAAAATGGGGAGACTTCAAGTAGCAACTCCAAGGAAGATGCCATGCAAGGTAGGAATATGAAACCACCTCCCTTTTATGTATCTTTAATTATTGGAAAATCTTTAGTACATAATTGTACGGTAGATAGTGGGGCTACTAGCTCTGTCATGCCCAAAAAAGTAGCTGAACAATTGGGACTTAGATATGAACCTTTCCAAAAGAAGGTGACCCAGCTTGATGGTTCTTCAGTAAACACCATAGTTTTGGCCAAGGACACAAGATTGATTCTCCATACAAGCCCCAATTTTTCTATCCTACTTGACATATACATCATAGACCTCCCTGCTTTATTTTCCATATGTTTGTCAAGGGAATTCATGACCAAGATAGGAGGCTACCTTTCTTCTAACTGATCTCACATGCTTTTCCATACAAGATATGGAACTAAGTTTACTATCAAGTTTGAATCATTGGCAGCACACCATATAGAACCTTATGTGTCCAATGTACTCAATACAAGTTGCCTTGCACTTGACAGTAATGATTTCCCAATCATCAGAGAAGAAAAAACTAAGATAGAAGATATCCGTGATATCTATCTGGATGATTTGGAATCAAAGAAAGAATTAGAGGCCCAAGCCAATATTATTTGGGATGCTGGTTTGGGAAAATATTTGCTACAAGAGAATGAATTCATAGAACCAAATATTTTCAAAACAGACACTAAGTCAAAATATCAGAGAAACCAAGTTTGGGAGCTATTCTTTGATGGTGCTAGAAGTAGACATGGCTCTGGTGGTGGTGCTATATTAATCTCTCCAAAGGGAGAAAAGTATTACACAAATTTTAGATTTAGATTTTCTTGCACTAGCAACACTGTTGAAAATGAAAGCCTAGTAAATGGACTGGAGTGGGATAGAAAAAGAGGGATCAAAGCCCAAAAATTACATGGCGACAATGAGTTAGTACTCAGCCAAGTGAGAGGGATAAGTGAAACCAAGAATGACACAATGAGATCATACAAGCATAGAGTTTGGGATGCAATTGAATATTTCCATCCTTTCAATATTATTGCAATTCCTAGAAAATTAAATCAAAATGCAGATAGATTAGCTGCTGTTAGATCCCAATATGATATCCCCAATAGCATTTTAATGTAGAAGGATCAACAACACATCAAATTAGTTTTCGGGCCTTCTATTCCTGATAATAATGTTAATTGGAAAGTGTTTGACAATGATGAGCAAATTTTGCAGTTCTTATTTGAAGAGGATGTCTTTTCAGAGCATAACCAAGATAGATTGATGCAAAACTATGGTGACCAAGTGGTACATCTTAAATCAAATAAAATTCCAAAAGGACTTGTCACCCTAGAATCTATCTTCAATAGAGATGACCGAGCACAAAAGAGTAAGGTTGGCCTGGTAGTTCACCAAGAGTATTGCACTGATCTAGAGTTGGAGCCAGGTAAAAGTTTGAAATTTGGGAAGGTTAATATTGATTCAGAGAAGCAGGCTTATGTCCAAATTATTTCAAGAATTCGGTGATATATTTGCCTGGAAATATGAAGACCTAAAAGGTTTCAACCCAGAACTTGCTCAAAATACAATTGAATTAGATCCAAATGCCAAAATAGTAAGGAAGAAGCAAAGACCTGTCAATCCTAAGCTTGAACCACTTATGCACAAAGAGGTTCTCAAATTAATTGAAAGTGGTATAATTTACCCCATCAAGCATACTAGTTGGGTTTCCAACCTTGTTCCTGTCAGGAAGAAGAATGGGGAACTAAGATTATGTGTTGATTTTAGGGATATAAGTAGGGCATCCCTAACAGATCACCATACATTGCCATCTATGGAACAAATTCTACAGTGTGTTTCTGGATCAGAACGCTTCTCACCGTTGGATGGCTATTCAGGGTACAATTAGATCCTGGTTTATGAAGAAGATCAGTATAAGACTATATTTACAACCAAATGGGGAACCATGGATTGACAACAGATGCCTTTTGGTTTGTCAAATGCAAGTGCTACTTTTCAAAAGGCAATGAATATGGCCTTTAAGAGCCTCATGTTCAAGTTTGTACTGGTCTATTTAGATGATATAACTGTTTATTCTAAGCATGCAGCAGACCATATCAAACATTTAAGGAAAATCTTTGAAAGATGTAGAGAGTTTTGGATTTCTCTTAATCCCAAGAAATGTGTGTTTGCAGTTATTGAAGGAAAATTGTTGGGATATATTGTATCCAAACAAGGAATTACACTTGAACCTAAAAGGATTGCAGCTATTCTAGAATTTTCTCTACCACCTCATAAGAAAAGTCTTCAATCTTTCATAGGAAGGATTAACTTTGTCAGGCATTTCTTGCCTAATATTGCAGACTTATTAAAACCTTTGACAACAATGTTAAAAAATAACTCAGTTTTTAGCTGGAGAAAAGAAGGGAAGGCTAATTTTAAAGCCATCAAAGAAGCTCTAACATAGGCTCCTTCCTTGTTGAACCCTAATTTCAATAAGGATTGTTAACTGGGTGTTACAAGGCTCACTTTTGACAGGGTGATTAAATCCTTTAACCGGGTCACATTTAGCAGTGTGTATTGTAACCTTTAACCAGATTGGCTTTTCATAGAGCTCACTTTAGAAGAGTGAAAAAATTGGTAGCATGTTACTAGTGGTTTTTCCCATATTGGGTTTCCACGTTAAATCCTGGTGTCATACTTGTGTGAATGTTATTTTGTGTTGTACTATTAAGAGATTTATATTCTGCAAGTTGATTACATTAGGACAATAAACTACAATTTTATATTATTGATTATATGCTATATTAGAGGCCGAGTGGATTACTGAGTTGGTTGAAGTGTTTGAAAACTCAATTGGTACATCTAGACCTAGGATAACTGATTCACCCCCTCTCAGTTATTCTGAATCATTCTAATAGATATATACTCCCTTGTTTGTGGTTGTGCATTAGATGTTGGCACCTTCACCACCGTCATAGATCTTCGCATCCTATTCTTGGGCTCTTATGACTTTGTTTTGGGTATGGATTTGTTAGCTTCCTACCAGGTGAGTATAGATTTTTGATGTAATTAAATAAAATGTGTGGATGACATAGGTAGGCATGTTGAGCTTGTAGGGGTCTAGATACCTCTTTCACTTTGCATGATCTCAAAAATGAAGCTAAAGATGAGTATATGATATGGTTGTTAGTTTTTTGGAGTCTTTATTGGTGACCTTGATGGGGTTGAGAGTCAAGAGGTGTCTCTTGATGATCATCCACTGCTTCATGTATTCCCAAATGAGATTCCAAGTATGCCACTGAGCGGTGTAGAACATATTTCTATATTGATCTCATTCCTGGATTTGAACTTATTTCTCGAGCACCTTATTGTATGACCACTCAGGAGTTGAGTGAGATTTGATTGCAATTAGATGATTTTTTCTCCAAGGGCCATATCCATTATAGTGTATCCATTTTGGGTGCACTAGTCATATTTGCAAAGAAGGATGGATCTTGGAGTTTGTGCATTGATTACCAACACTAGAATAAGGTGATGGTGAATCATCGGTATCCCTTGTTGAGGATTAATGATTTGTTTGATCAGATGAAGGGAGAAAGAGTGTTCTTGAAGATAGATTTTAAGTCGGGGTACCATCATATTTGTATCCATGAGGCTAAAATTCATCATACATTATTTTTCACTTGATATGGGCATTAGGAGTTTACAGTTGTACCCTTTGGGTTCACCAATGCGCCATCATTGTTCATGAGTTTGATGGATGGTGTATTTTACACCTATCTTGACAATTTCATTCTTATTTTTCTGGATGATATTCTAGTGTATTCAAAGACTATGGAGGAGCATGATGACCATTTGTGTCAGGATTTGTAGTGTCTACATGACCGTTAGTTGGTTGGAAACCTAGATAAATGTGAGTTCTTCTAGATTGAGGTGATATATTTTGGCCATATCATCTCTAGAGAGGGTATTTTTATGGATCCTTAAAAGGTCCATGCCATTATTGATTGGCCAATGATGATTAGTGTTCCTAAGGTTTGTAGTTTCATGGGTTTGACACGTTACTAGCACTGATTCATGAAGTACTTTTCTCGGTTGGATCATCCTATCACTTCTTTTCAGAGGAAAGGGGAGAATTTTGTTTGGTCTGCATAGTGTGAGTCAACATTTCAGGATTTTAAGGAGTGTTTGACCAATGCACCTATCTTGGCAGAGCTAGATCCTGGAGGAGAGTTCATGGTGTGCACTGATTCATTGTCAGAGGGTGTGGGGGTAGTTCTTATGCAAGAGGGATGAGTGATTGCATATGATTCCTGATAGCTCAAGGATCATGAGATGAACTACCCCACCCATGAGTTAGAGTTAGCAACAATTGTGCACACGCTAGTGCGCTGAAGGTATTTTCTCTTGGGTCACAAGTTTGAGTTGCATAATGATCATCGTAGCTTGTAGTATATCTTTATTATTTGAACCTAAATGCACAATAACATCTTTGGATGGAGTTTCTTTATAAGTATAATTTTGATGTTCATTACATCAAGGGGAAGGAGAACATTGTAGTGGACACCTTGAGTAGGAGGCATGATAGCTATTATTTTGCTTGGTGTAGATTTGTGAAGCCATATTCTTGAGGTATTACCTGATGACACTTGGCATCATGAAGTTAGAGCGATGATTTAGTCCAAGCATACCCTAGTGGCTCAATTTTTAGGATACTCTTTGGAGTCTTGAATGGAATTTTACGACACCATGGACACATTTATGTGTCAGTCTTAGCTGATCTTCATTATTTAGTTTTGTCTAAGGCACATCATGTGTTGTATTTTTCACATCTTGGCATTAAGAAGATGCATGCTGATCTTAGACAGTTGTACTTTTGGGAAGGGATGAGGCGCGATTTTGCCAATTTTTTGGCTAGATGTCTTGAGTGTCAGAGAGTGAAGGTAGAGCATCAACATCTGATAGGTCTTTTCAAGACACATTCCATTTTGGATGGAAGTGGGACACTATATCTATTGATTTTATCACCATGACTACTTCACGTCGTCATGATTCTATTATGGTTATTGTAGACATATTGTCCAAGGTGGCTAACTTTTCACCCATAAAATCTTCTTATACCATTTCTTTAGTATCATAGGTGTTCATGGAGGATATAGTTTATCTGCATGGGATACCTCATAAGATCATTTTAGATAGAGAACTAGTGTTTACTTTTGCACCATGGAGGTCTCTCCAGCATGCTTTGGGTAGACAACTTAATTTTAGTTCAACATATCTCCCAAGACCAGTGGTCATATGGAGTGGGTGAATCACATCCTTGAGGACATGCTTTTCATGTATGTGATGGATCACCAATCAAGGTGGGAGGACTATTTGTACTCGATCAAGTTTTCCTATAATAATGGGTACCATAGTTATCTTGGCATGTCTCATTTTTAGTCCTTGTATGGTCAACTGTGTTGTACACCTTTGAGTTGGGATCATTTGGAGGATCATGTTGTGTTAGGTATCAAGATACTTCTTGATATAGAGAAGCGCGTGGTTTGTATTAGAGATTATTTGGTTACTGTTTAGGATTGACAAAAGAAGTATGTCGATGCCCATAGGTTGGATAAGAAAGGATCTAAGTTAGCACCACATTTTTTTGGACCTTTTGAGATTCTTGAGAGGATTACACTTGTTTCCTATTGCTTAACATTTCCACCTAACCTATCACTCATCCATGATGTATTTCATATATTTGTGTTGAGATGGTATATTCCTAATGTGACCCATGTTCTTGATTGGGGTTATTTATAGGTAGATGATAGGTAGCTTCCTTTAGAGCCCATCTACATTCTTGAGCATCAAAGGTTGACCCCTTGGGGTTGGGACATTGAGCATGTAAGGGTCCAATAGGACCTGAGTGATGAGACTTTTTCTATATGGGAGAATGCTTCACGGTTGAGAAATTTGTGCCCCTATATTTTTGTAGGCTTCCAGGATTAAGCCTATTCCTAGGGAGGGAGGATGTAGTGCCTCTCATGGTTGCATTCTATGTTATTTTTATCCGAGCTAGACTCTTATTATTTCTTTGATTATTTGAGTCATGACAATACATTATTTTGGTTACCAATATCATAGTTGATTAGATGTTATACTATACAACTATTTACAGTTTTGATCATATCTACATGATGATGTTTTGATGCGACATGATCCTTTATGATGATATCTGGTGTATTTTACATTCGATAATATTGGATTAATATATTATGATGATGATTATATTTTATTCCTGATTATATTGTGTTGTACATGTTGATGGACATTTTATTGATATTTTCACTGTTATATGCTCAAATTATCATAAATGATTATTTAATGCTTTATATTTAAATGAAATGTATATTGAGGATCAAAATATAAAACGACCAATGTCATGACATTCTAATAAATACAAATGACCGTGTCACTAGAGCATCAATCTTCCATCAGTCACATTTTATTATTATTATTATATGTGCTTTGACTATTTATACTATGAGTAAATGCACTTTATGTTTATGTGTTTTCGTGAATAGGTACTAGACATCATTCCACTTGAATCGCAGGTTTTGAGTGTGTCTTTATCCCCGGTAGTTGCACAAGAGATAGTTTCACTGACTTTTCATGATTGAGACAATATCATCCTTATATGAACGGTGTATCCGTAATTATTATATTATCCCTTTGATACATGTTGGTAAATCTAGATTTCATATGCATTTTGTGATATAATAGTGCCTGTGTCTGTGCATTTTAGAGTTCCCTTAGTTGTTGCGGATGAGATTTATTTATGTTGATTTATTGTTTGGAGATTTAATTTTACTACCAACTAGTTTGTTGTAGTAAATTCCATTTAGCAGGAATTGAATCAATTTATTTGGGGGAAAGTTTATAGTTGGTTTATTAATTTAAGTGACTTATTTTAAAAGTCCTATTTTTGAAAAGTAACCTTTTATTTGAAAAAAGGGTTATTTTTCCTCACTTTTTACTTTGCTTGTTGGTGAAATTATGATTTTGCTCCACATGGATATTAACTCATTGGATTCATGCCACGATTCCTAATCTTTGTGTGGAGTCATTCGTGGTTTTGTGGAGAATTTATTTTATTCGCATCATTTTTGTGGTTTTCCCTCTTTATGTGAGGCAGGGCATTTCACATCTGTTGTTTTGTTTTGTATTTTTGTATGGGATAAAATGCAATTGATTCATGGGTTAAGAATTAACATTGCCATACATTTTCATTGGTTTTCATTATCCAATTGGGTTTATATGAATGTTCCATTTTAGCAAATTTGGAATTTGTGGTTTTAAGTAATGTTATGTTGCTTATTTTTTAAAGTATGCCTAGAAAATGAATTTTATTGGAAAATTATGTTGTTGGGTGCCTAAGGGAAATGGGTTTTATTCTTTTCACTTCATTTGAAGTTTGAACTTTTGGTTATTTTTGGGAATCATCATTAGTGATGCCTTTCCATACTGAATTTTAGTTTCTATTCATTTTCTGTATTTCCTTGCAAATCTAGATTTGGAATTCATCCTACCATTGTGGCTTTTGAGTGGTCTTACCTTTAGATTATCATATTCACCTTGGAATATGTGCTTCTGTCAAAGAGGCCAGTTGAGTGTGCCACATGCATGAGTGTTGCATTTCTTTTGTGGATTCCGCTCAGTGCTAGATTTGAGATCACATTTTGAGGGTGCGATGTCAGTGTTTGAGATCACATCACAAGAACATGGAGTGTGCCATGTCGGAATTCTAAGGGACCCACACCCTTGGTTTGAGACCAATTGAGCTTACCATGCTTCTTATGGTATTATGAATTTGAGAGTCTTTCTTTGCTTATAATACTTTGTTTCATTGTTTTTCTTTGTGCCTTGTTGAAGAACAAGATGAGCCCAGTGTTTTGGTAGTGGAGTGGAGTGGCTCCTTACATGGATCCTAACCCTTAAGTGGTTGACATAGGATACGTGAAGGAGTTTTTTAAAAAGTGATAACATAATAAAATAAATTGGGTAAAATACATTAATAATGAGTTAATATGACTACTTGGGTACAAGTACAGTCGAGTGTCACCTTTTAGGATAAATCGACTGCCTCGGCCTAGTTAGACTCGGCCTAGTCAAACTCGGTCGAATCTAACACGACCGAGTCCATGTAGGCACCACGTGGTGCCAAATGGCGCGTATGTGCCTAGTAGACTGGGCTGAGTGGGACTCAGCCGAGTCCCACTCGACCCAGCCCTTGTGATATTTTAAATACCAAAATATGGCTTTGGTATTTAAAATACCAAAAAATGATTGTGATATCCTAAGGGGACACAACTGAGTCTACTTAGGTGGCATGCCATGTTGGTAGTCAAACCCCCAAAAACATTAAAAAATTAGAAATTTTCACTTCTGTTGCTTCGTTCTCTACTCAAAATAGAAAATGTCAAAAAAGTAAAAGTACCCTTTTCTACATCTCGGAACTACGATTCTGGACATATAAATTTTATATTGTTTCAATTACAAAATGTTGAACAAATTTGCTAAAAACTACATGTAGGTATATTATGTTTTGAGAAGTCGTTGATTCGAAAAGAAAAAAAAAATGCTAAATCAATTCAGATTTTGTTTAAAATCATATACAACATTAGAGAAGAGAGTCATTTTCAAAAAATATGTAATTTATTTGATTTTTGGTATAGTTTTGATGGGGAAAAAGTGGCGAGAGACAAAAACTGTTGATTTCAGGTAAGTTCAACTTTGAATACTTATATTGGGCAAACTATAGATCGAAAACACTTTTTTTTTTTTTATGCACTAGCTAAACATGCCATCTAAGACATATTCTAAAATTGGAGGAAAAAATAATGTTTTACTTATAATAATTTGGCGGGAATTAAACCCCCTGATTTGCAGTATTTTTCAGGTAGTAAAAAAAAGACCTAACAAATTCAAAAAACATATTAGTTTTTGTTCAATTTTTTAAAAAAAAAATTAAAGGCATAAAATTCATCCTATTTCATACATTTTATCAGTTTACATCATCTTTAAATTCTCAACAGAAGTTTGACTTTTATGCCCTTGATGTTTTACAGTTTTGGTGTTGTTAACCTTTACCTTTGTAAAAGGGTGACAGTTTATTATGCTTTTACCTACTTGTCTGTCTACAAGCATTGACTAGAGGTAAGTCCATATTTGTCCGTCTGAGGGTGCTGACTTGAGATACATGTTGATGTTTTTCCATCTGCAGGCATTGACCTAAGACTTGATGCTACATGGGCTACTACGAGCCATGTAATGACATTCCATCTTAAGTCCTTGCATTATAAACTTGTAGATTATGAGTTGTGGCCCTTGTACTTGTGCCATACTTTATCCTACATTTGTGTTTGTATGGGGACCTCTGTACCATTCCCTACGATTATACACTTGATTGGCATGTGTGATAGCCCTTCTTGGTGTGCGTGTGTACCTTATGTTTTTGGCTGGGTTACTATCTTTGCAAGCATGAAGGGGTGGGCTTGAGGGTTCTACATGATAGGGTGGCATTGCACTACCAATTGTAGGCACCGGTGTATAGGTGATGGTCTCCCTCTAGAGATAGAAAATTTTAGCATTGAATGATCCTTATTATCTCTTACATCTATTTTCATTTATATATGTAATTAATGCTTATACTCATTATATTAGCTTATTTTATGTATTATTGTTGCTATTGAGTGATTTGTGTATCTGATACTCCCCTTGGTGTCGTCAAGCCTACCCTATTATCAGACTGAGAAAACTCCATCTTGTTATGTTTTAGTTTAATTTTGCAATTTGTAGGACAACTTAGCACATTTACAATTTGTTATAGCGCATACGAGAAACAAAGTAGCACATAGACTCTCTGCTATCACATATGAGAAACAAGATAACACATATAAGGAACTAAGAACCACATGAAAACCAGTCTAGCGCATATGTTAAATAGAGTAGCACATCTTTAAATTGTTCTAGCGCATATGAGAAAGTGAGCACTTCACAAGGGTTTGTCCAAAAAGTAATTTTATATTTGGATTTCTTATGTTTTTGGGGTGCTTTTCAAGTAGTAAATAATTATGATCATTTTTCGTATTTGTGATTAAAATGAACCTAGGTTTACAATGCACTGAGGATGAACTTATCTCCTTGATTGGTGACTGCTGACGATGGTCCAGTCTTATTCTGTGAGTTTGTGGACCTGTTTTAGACTCTCATGTGGTGGCTTGAATGTGTCTTTTTTTTCTTGCTACGTGTGTGAAGTTGTCATGAAACCTTTGGTTGTGATTTTTAGTCTTTTTCTTGTGCACGATCATTTGGGGATCATTGATATTTATCCTTGCTTATGCTTATTGGGTATTATTGCACTTGTAGTCGATCTTATATCTTTATGTTTCAATTTTGTTTTGTTAAGTGCATATTTGACCCTACGTTTCCAAGGGTTCCTTGGAGGGGCATTATATCGTCTTTCTAAACTTTGTTACAAGTTCTTCAGAATTTAGTATTGCTTTCATGAATGTTACAAGAAGATATCAATGATTTTTTGATGATTTGATTTAATATCAATGCAAAGAAGCAATGTCTCTCCTACTTTTGAGAGTGCATGTTTATTAGGAAATGGCATTTATCTCATTTCATGTTGTCCATTATCCAAGAAACGATCTAAGTTTATGCTTTGAAATATTTTCAAGTTGCAAGTTATGTAATGTATGTTAATACAGTAATACAAAGTGAATCTAGTTTCCTTAATGTATTATCATCATTGCTCAAATATATTAAAGTTAAAGTGTGTTCAGTGTGTATCTTGGATTTAGTTGATGATTTGATTTGATGAGAAATAAATGTATGTTGCTTTTTCCTAATCTTGGCCTATCTTTTGCTTTATCTTTTTTACTTTTAACAATTTGAAATTTGAAGATCCTTACTCCAGAGACTCAATCAACCAACAGACCCCTTGATTGAACCACCTTGTATTCTCTTATCCATTCCAACATAGTTGTGAATCGACACCCAAGAACTTGGGAGGGCTGAGATCTTTGTCTTATCATTCCTTCAAGAAGAGTTGGGTGGTAATGTTGAAGACAATTATTCAATTGTGTATTGTCATTGATGGTACACATGTATTTACACTTATGTAGTGATGTTACACAAATGTCTACATTCAGACCTAGCACAGTTGGTGAATAGAATGAGTTATCTAGTGTTGACCAAGTTTAGTCAGGCATTGAAGAAAGTTCAGTGTTGACTGAATCACTCGGGCATTTGAGTCTTGGTCAAGCATCCAGTGGCAGCGGACTAAAAGTGATTTATATTATATAATTAATTATTTATATGAGGCCGACTAAATTGTGATTTATTATTTAGAAGTATATTCAAGCCGACTTGACAAGGCTTACCATATAAATGAAAGGTCAAGTTTGGATTGAATGTGTGCAAGTGAGTTACAAGGTGAGAAAGAAGAAGTGTGGACTTCTGTGATATGAAGAGTGAAGGAAAAATTGGATAGGATTCTGATTGAGTACATATCACTCAAAGCTTCAATAGAACATCTGATCAGCAAGGATCCAATTATAATCAGAACAAAGATTTGAATCAGCAAAGACAATTGCTTACACATACAGGTCAATTCATTGTTACTTTCTAACAATTGTAGCAGTGATCTAAAATCTCTTGATAGAGTAGACTTAACCTTTTAGTAAATCATCTCACAAGGTAGCATTTCTATGTTGAAGTGTTGAAGACCTCTAACAAGGCCACTCCTCACAGGGTGATTAAATCCTTTAACAAGGTCACACCTAAAAGTGTGTTATTGTAACCTTTGACAGGGTTGGCTCCTAACAGGACTCACTTCAGAAGAGTGAAAACTAGTAACTAGTTACATTGGTGGTTTTTCCCATATTGGGTTCCCATGTTAAATCTTGGTGTCACCTATGTATATGTTATTTGTTTTATGATTTATGTTTCTGCACTTAATCTCAAAAGAATAATTGCATAGGATATTATAAAGATAGTTTTGACACTCGAGTTACAGAAGAATATCTTAATTAACCGAGTAACCAAGTTAAAGTATTTAAGACATCCAAGGGACAAAAAATATTTGTTTTGGAGTAACTGATTCACCCCTCCTCTCTCAGTTACTTATCTCATTTCCAACAATTGGTATCAGAGCTTCACGTTCTTTCAGAGAAGGTTTCAAGGCCTAAGCTAAATATTAGAGATGTCTTACAGAAGGGAGATCCCTAAGCTAAACAAAGACAATTTCCTAGCATGGAAGGAGCTGATGAAGCTACATCTATCTACTATCGGAGATGCTGGTTTGCAATTTTTGGAGAGCAAATGTGTGGAACCAACAGGGACTATGACTGTGGAACAGATGATGGAACCAAAGCATCACAACATAATGATGATTGACATAGATTCTTCACTCAGCTACTCAGAATTTGATGAAGTCAAGGACTACCCTACAACCTATGCTATGTGGAAGAAATTATAGGACATTCATGGAGGAGATGCAAATGTAAAGAGAGCCAAAGTAGAAAGTCTAAGAGGATAATTTGACTAGATGAAAATGAAAGAAGGAGAAGACATTACAAGTTACAGTGACAGAATCAAGAAGATTGTGAGTGCAATCAGAGCTGCAAGTGGAATAATTGAAGATACAACAGTGGTCAACAAGGTACTAAAAACTTTACTTCCTATCTATGCTATTGGAGTTTCAGCCATTCAAGAGATGAGGTGCAATAAAGATATAACTCATGATACATTAGTGGGAAGGCTTACAAATTTTGAGCTGGACAACTTTGACAATTACTCTCCTAGCTCTAGCAATCTTGAGTCTGCATTCAAAGTGAAATTGAACCTTAGTAAGAAAGATAGATACTCAAAAGGGAAGAAGATTGAAAGTGACAGTGATGATGAAGATCTTGACATCATTGAAGAATTACTTGCAAGAAGAGCTGCAAAAGGAAAATATAGAGGAAAGATACCATTGATTTGTTTTTCATGCAATGAGGTTGGTCACATTGTTGCAAAGTGTCCGAACAAAGAAGACAAAGATGAGAAAAAGTTCAATAAATTCAAATGAAAGAAAGATTTCAAGAACTACAAAAGCTACAAGGATAAAGGTAAAAAGTATTGTTATATTGCTAAAGATTTTGATAGTGATGAAGAAGAAGAAATGGTTTATATTGCTATTAAGGATGAGTCAGATGAAGAAGATGAAAAGACAACACTTTTTTTACACATCAATAAAAATGACACATGGATAATTGATAGTGGTTGTTCTCATCACATGACTAGTGATAAGACAAAGTTTGAATATCTTGAACACTGTGATGGTGGGAGTGTTAGTTTTAGGAATGATGAACCTTGCCCTGTAAGAGGAAAAGGTTGCATTGTTTTGACAGAAGGAATCAAATGTGATAATTCTTATTGGGTTGAAGGATTGAGGAGAAATCTACTCAGTGTAGAACAACTGAACAACATTGGCTTCAAGGTAGAATTCATGAATGGTAAGGCCAAGCTCCTGGATGGTAAAGGGAACCTAGTTGAAACTGGGAGACAAACAAAAGGTAATCTATTCTATCTTGATCTCACTGAAGGTTCATGCTTTATTGCACAAGTAGAAGAAAGCTGGTTATGGCATAAAAGGTTGTGTCATGTAAATTTTTATAATCTGGTAAACATAAGCAAGAACAAGAGAGTTAGAGGTATTCCTATTTTGAAGAAACCCAAGTTAGCAATATGCAAACAATGTCAAATCAGAAAGATGAGCAAGACTAGTTTCAAAAGAAAGAATTACAATACTGATGTAGTCTTGGAATTGGTACATACTAACCTATGTGGACCAATTGGAACAACAAGCTATACCAGAGAGAAGTATTTTATTCTATTTGTTCATGATCATTCCAGGATGATGATTGTCATGTTTCTCAGACAGAAATCAAAATCTTTACAGAAATTCAAATGGTATCTTGCAAGAGTTGAAAAGGAAACATGAAATAAACTAAAATGCCTAAGATCTGACAGAGGAGGAGAATTCATTTCTAACGAGTTCAATGAATTTTGTAATGAGAGAGGAATCAAAAGATAGGTATTTGGCCCTGGTACACCACAACAAAATGGAATAGCAGAGAGAAGAAACATATCCATCATGGATTGTGCCAGAACCCTAATGATTGAAAAGAATGTTGTTGCCAAATACTGGAAGGAGGCCATCAACACTACAATGTTCACCCTGAACCAAGTTCAACTGAAGAAAGGTAGTAACCAAACACCTTTTGAATTATGGTATGGCTATAAACCTAATGTTCATTATTTCAAAGTATTTGGAAGTAGATGCTACATCTTGAAGGAAGCAAGAAATGGAAAACTAGATGCAAAAAGTGATGAAGGAATATTCCTAGGTTACTCATGTAAAAGCAAAGCATACAAATGTTTGAATCTTACTACTCATAAATTCATATAAAGTGTACATGTCAAGATTGATGAGTTTGCAGAAAAATGTGAAGAGAAGAGCAGTAAAGAGCATGGAGATTACATGAACTTTGTGTATCATGAACTTGATACTATACCTATGACTCGAGCAATGGTGATGGGACAATAGAACTGTCAACAACTAAATATACTAGCACAAACTATGCAACCCAAGCTGCTGGTAGAAGAGACCGAGTCACAAACAGAGGGAACTGAGTCACAAGCAGAGGGAACCGAGTCACAGATGGAGGAACCTGAGTCACAGAAAGTGGAACCCGAGCATCAGATAGAGGAACATGAAAGAATGTTTGAGAATGACAAACCTAGTGAATCAAGTCTAGAATCTAGACCGAAGGATCCAGTACTTTCAAAATATGTTAAAAAGCATCATACACCTAAGCAGATAATTAGAGATCAGACAGAAGGTGTAATGACAAGGAACAAACTTAAAGGTACATGCTTACTACGTGAATTTGAACCTAGAACTGTTAAAGATGCATTGAATGATGAAAGTTGGATAGAGGCAATGAATGAAGAAATTGAGCAGATTGAGAAGAACAAAACTTGGACTCATTTGCCTAGGCCAAAGGACAAGAATGTGATTGAAACCAAGTGGGTTTTTAGAAATAACATGAATGAAAATGGTAAAGTTTCTAGAAACAAGGCCAGACTAGTTTGTAAAGGATATGCTCAAGAAGACGGTATTGACTATGGAGAAACTTTTTCTCCTGTTGAAAGACTTGAAGGAGTCAGAACTCTTCTGGAATATGCAGCACATAAAGGATACAAAGTATATCAAATGGATGTAAAATTTGCATTTCTGAATGAAATCCTAGAATAAGTCTACATTGAACAACCTGAAGGATTTATTGATCCTAGCAGAAGGAATATGGTTTGCAAGCTGCACAAAGCATTGTATGGCCTGAAGCAAGCACCCAGAGCCTGGTATGAAAGACTACATAACTATCTAGTAAGTATTGGATTTCAGAGAACCAATGATAACAGTAGCCTGTACATCAAAGAAGGACCACATAACAAAATACTGTTAGCAGAGATATTTGTTGATGACATATTATTCGTTGTTTATGATGACCTATGCAAAGCATTCTCTGTAGCTATGAGTAAAGAATTTGAGATGTCTATGTTTGGTGAGATCAAATTCTTTTTTGGATTACAAGTTCATCAAATGAAGGATGGTATCTGTTATACACTGAATTTGCGCCTCTGATCTCAAGCTCTCTTGGTCTTGATAATCCAGTATAACATGGGAATCATCTCAAGGTTGTGGGACCTTATGCTAACCGAGACGAGACCTCCAGGTTCTAGGCTGGTTCCTCTTGGATAATCACCTTAATTTGCTTCTTAAACAGGAAAGTAAATCTTTTTGAGGGAAAGGGATAGAAGGATTGCATGAAAGGGAAATGAATGAAAGCAAACTACCTACTAGGTGATGCACCGAAATTAGGGCTTGGATCTCAGTATAGAGGAATGAAATCAATGAAGGAACCA
>MU227349.1:2271266-2284084 GCA_018584345.1 Thuja plicata
GCACGCAGGCAGGAGTCTCAGAACCTAACTAGGGTTACAGATTTACAATAGAATAATTGACCCTAGGACAAAAATCTAATCTGGCAATAAATGTGCACCAAGGTAAATCGATCAGATTAGATTTCTAACTTGCACCCATCCCTGTACTAGATCATGCCCGTAGACACGCAACTCAGGATAAAATCAGCTCTACCTGCAAGTAACCCCCATCATGAATGTTCACCAACTGATCACAGTCCCCCAGGACGGGAAGTGACCCTTGACGGCCGCCTCTCAAACTCTCATCAACAAGCCATCGATCATGACCACATCCTTTTTCCAACTGCACCTGGAGAGCAATAACTTCGTGATTGGGCTCTGCATCTTTTTCCACGCTCTGAATCTTCTATCTCTCCACCGACGTCAAACAAATCTAAATCTGGAATCACCAGACTCTCTGCACATGGCCCTCTGCAATTAAACCCCTCTGATCAGCCCTGGAACACGAGCACGGAGGAACCATGGCTGCCAAGCATTCACAGTGCCAAATCTGCCGCCAAATATTCAAATTCAAAGTCCCGCGACCACGCGACCAACGGCTAGTCTCCTTGTTGCGAGCATCAGACCTTAACCCTGGTTAAATCTCACGACCTGGCGACCAAGCACTTTTTCCCTCTGCTTAACTCGAGCCAAGATCCAGCGACAAGGCGACTGTGTGAAATCAAAGTCGCGAGGCATTTTCCTTAACTCACCTTTCTTCTAGCGACCCAGTGCCTAACTGCCACCTTTAACCGTCACGGCTTGTCTCCTGATCGCCAGATGCTATCCTTCTGTTCTGAGACTACGCGACCAAGCCTAGTTGCCAAGTCGGGGAATCCCATGTCTGAGCCCTTTTGACCTTTCTAGCGACATCCCGACTACCCCAAGGCGCTGAGTCGGGAGTACTTTTCACGTAGGGCACTTTTATCACCAGACTTGGCGACCACTGTTATATAAACTGCTCCTTACATCGGACAGCTAGCATTTAATCGCTTGAAAACTGGGCATACCCTTAAATTATCTAGCGATCCCGCAACTGAGGGCAAAGAATACTTAGTCTTGAAGTCGCGTGATCCATCTCTTTTATCTTGCGATTACCCGACTAACATCAGCGTCCACCCATCATATGACACATGTCACACGGCCACTGGTCCATCTGTTGTACACTGAGGAAGCTAAGTCATCGTTCTGTTCTGGCAACAAGGCGACCAAGGGATGGTAGCCAAGTCGGAAGATATTTTTACTAACTGCTGAAACTTCACGCGATCAAGCGACTGATGTGGGCCCCGCAGACAGACATTCCTTTATCTTTATTACTTCGTGACTGAGCGACAAGCAGCTTTTCAATTCATTAATCGCACAGTCGCGAGCAGACTTCCCTTTGTCCTCATTGCTCAGCGAGTACGCGACAATCCTGATTTCTGTTCGTCGCACGCTCGCGAGCTGCTTTCTATTTCTCCTTTTCGATCGGCGACCGAGCGACGAGCCACTTTCTTCCTCAGTCGCACACTCGCGACCCCTTTCTCTTTCACTTGATAACTGCAGCGACTGAGCGATGAGCTACACTTTTCATTTGGTCGCGCACTCGCGAGCCATTTCTTCTTTTATTTGATTGCTCGGTGACTGCATGACGAGGCCCTTTCTTTTATCAATCGCTCAGTCGTGAGCTGATCTTTGATGTCCTAGAAACATCGGCGATTGAGCGATGAGCAGCTTTTCAATTGATCGCGCAGTCGCGAGCCCCATTTGACAACTTAGAAACAACTCACGACTGTGCGATAACTCATTTCTTCAGCTCGTCGCTCAGTCGGGAACGGATCAGACTTGGGCAAGAATAAATCGCGATAGCGCGATGACTGAGATTAGCAGCTCATCGTGCAACTTAATGATTTGAACATAACTTCACCACGATCAAGTGACTGAAGGCGGGCCCCAACTGGTACAGGGCTTATGACATTATCTAGCGACCTCGCAACCAAAGGACGAATGCTAAGTCGGGAGACATTTAGGGAATATTCCAAAAGATCACTAGACTATGCGACAAAGCAAAAAGCAAAGTCGGGAGATAAAATAGGAATATTCTCTGAGGCAAAGTGATCAAGCGACTGAAAATAAGCACATGCTTTAAGTGATTGGAAAAAGTAACTTCAAAACATAACGTGCCAAAGCCTAAGGGTTTATTTCATCGTTCAACATAAGAGACTTAGGGTTACTTAGGGCTTTAAGGGTTTAGTGAGGATCTGAAAACCCTGAAAAAATAAGACAGATGAAACCAGACAGGGCAAACCAGACCAAATGCACAGAATGGGAAATTTGGGCAACAGTATCTACATTAATCAATCAAAATATATCAAGGAGATACTTAAGAAATTTGGTATGGAAGATTCCAAACCTGTTGGAACACCCATGTGCACTGGACAAATATTGTCTAAAGATGATGATTCAAAGGAGGTAGATCAGACCAACTACAGATCCATGATTGGAAAATTGCAATATGTTGTTCACACCAGACCTGATATTGCATTGGCAGTTGGTATTGTTGCAATATTTTCAGCTAATCCCAGAGATAATCACCTAATGGAAATCAAAATAATTCAAAGATATCTGAAGGGTACTGAAGACTATGGTTTATGGTATAAGAAAGCTGGAAACTTTGATTTAAAGGCATTCACTGATATTGATTGGGCTGGAAGTGTCGATGACAGGAAGAGCACCAGTGGTGGAGCTTTCTTCCTTGGAAAGAGGGTAGTGTCTTGGACTAGAAAGAAATAGAATTGTATCTCTCAGTCTACAGCAGAGGCAGAATATGTTGTTGCAATAGTGAACTATTCAAACATCATATGGATCAAGCAGTTGTTGTCAGGAATGAAGGAAGAAGTAAAAGAACCAGTTATTATCTACTGTGACAACACTAGTCCCATTAACATTTCAAAGAATCCTGTGATGCCCACCAAAACCAAGCATATATCAATAAAGTATCAATTTTTGAGGGAATTGGTACAAAATAAAGAAGTAAGGTTGGAATATGTGAATACCAAAGAACAAGTTGTAGACATATTCACCAAACCTTTACCTAAGGATGCATTCTTGTATCTTAGAGGAAAGCTAGGGGTGCTTCCCCTACCTGAAGCTCACTAAAATACAGTTTAGTGATGCATCAACCCGAGCGACAATAAAGATCTGTTAGTTGATGCAGGTACATTAGAGCACATTGCAGATGAATTTGTACATTCATGTATATTACAATTACAAAGTGAAATAGTATTTGTTGGAGATTTGCCTTTGTGCAAATAGTTGACTGTATGTTTGTCATTGATGACAACATATAGTATACATCAGTGTACTGTATTCAATTTTCAGTATGGATATGTTGGATCCTTGCACGGTTGTTTTTATGTTGAAGACATAGTTATTATACCATGTTCATACACGCAGATTCAGAAGTTCAGTTACAATTGAGTTATGTTGATCTGTTTACTAGCCACAATTTTAGAGGATTGTTTTTAAGAGCCGACGGTAATTATATTGATTCTTCAGTTGCACCTATCTTTGGGATATATGTGTGTTCATATTCATGTTTAGTTATGATTCAAAGATGATTAACCAATGGCACTAAATGTGTTTCATCTGAAGTGTGACGTTTGAGTGATTTTTGTGAAGCCGACTATGTGAAGTGATGCGTCTATTCATTTTGAGTTGTGCGGTTCTAATTTTGTTGCATGCTTAGTTTAGCCAACAAGAAAAGTATTGAAAGGATTCCTATAGCCAATATGATCATATCTTTTGAAGAAGATACATATAGAAGTTCATTTGTGATCACTAAGTGTGAATGATAAGAAAAGTGACATAAAAAGAACAGAGCAGAATGCTAGTTGTTTTGGGACAGTAAAGCTATTTCATTCATCAGTTAAAGATCTATGTGAAGAAGCAGAGAGTGCATACAATTCACTGGAACTGATCAAGACATCATGTCTATTTAAATAGTTCAATTATTAGATATAGTGTATATTTGTTTTGCAGAAGGTTGTAGCCTTCATCAATTTAGCAGTGTGCTCTTGGACAATGTGCCCTCACCCCTAACAGGGTTATTTGTAAAAGACTCCTAATAGGGTCTGACCTTTAATCAGGTCAATGTACTTATTGCATTGTAAAGATCAACTCCTAATAGGGTTGTAAGATATTCTAACATGGATCATTATACTCTAGTGCAGTTCTTTGTGGGTACTGATTCCCACCGGGGTTTTTACCTATTTTGGATTCCCCGTAACCAAAATTGTGTTCTATTCTATGTTATCTTATTGTATTTATGCTTAATGTTATTTTGTACTTAATTAGAGAAAAGAATTAAAACTAATAGATAACTGATTCACCCCCCTCTCAATTATCTCTTGGAACTATTCCTAATAGTATTGACTATTGATATTTGTGGAGATGGTGTCTTTGGCATCTGTTGTCAAAGAGGGAGAGTTTTCTATAATACATAAGAATAAGATAAAAGAGGGAGAGTTTTTCTTATAATACAGTAAGAGGGAGATTTTGATGTTAGAGGGAGTTTTTGGATAAGATTATGAATGAAGCTAAAGACATTAATAAAAAATTTCTGTTGCTTTGCAATTCTTTGTATTATGACATGTTGTGTTTCCATCAATGCCAAAGAGGGAGATTGTTGAAGACAATTATTCAATTGTGTATTGTCATTGATGTTACACATGTATTTACACTTATGTAGTGATGTTACACAAATGTCTACATTCAGATCGAGCACAGTTGGTGAATAGAATGAGTTATCTAGTGTTGACCGAGTTCAGTCGGTCATTGGAGAAAGTTCAGTATTGACTGAGTCACTTGGGGCATTTCAGTCTTGGTCGGGCATTCAGTGGCAGCCGACTAACAGTGATTTATATTCTATAATTAATTAGTTATACGAGGTCGACTGAATTGTGATTTATTATTTAGAAGTATATTCAAGCCGACTTGACAAGGCTTACCATATAAATGAAAGGTGAAGTTTGGATTGAATGTGTGCAAGTGAGTTACAAGGTGAGAAAGTAGAAGTGTAGAATTTTATGATATGAAGAGTGAAGGCGAAATCAGATAGGATTCTGATTGAGTATAGATCACTCAGAGATGCAATAAAACATCTAATCAGCAAGGATCTAGTTATAATCAGAAGATAGATTTGAATCAGCAAAGACAGTTGCTTACACATACAGTTCAATTCATTGTTACTTTCTAACAATTGTAGCAGTGATCTAAAATCTCTTAACAAAGTAGACTTAACAGTATTTTTGTAAATCCTCTCACAAGGTAGAATTTCTATGTTGAAGTGTTGAAGAACTCTATCAAGGCCACTCCTCACAGGGTGATTAAATCCTTTAACAAGGTCACACCTAAAAGTGTGTTATTGTAACCTTTGACAGGGTTGGCTCCTAACAGGACTCACTTCAAAAGAGTGAAAAATAGTAACTAGTTACATTGGTGGTTTTTCCCATATTGGGTTTCCACATTAAATCTTGGTGTGACCTGTTTATATGTTATTTGTTTTGTGATTTATGTTTATGCACTTAATCTCAAAAGAATAATTGCATTGGATATTATAAAGATTTCTTTGACACCTGAGCTACAGAAGAATATCTTAATTAACCGAGTAATAGTGTTAAAGTATTTAAGACATCCAAGGGAAAAAAGGATTTGTTTTTGAGTAACTAATTCACCCCTCCCCTCCCAGTTACTTATCTCATTTCCAACAGGTAACACCTAGCTCCCCATTGATAGTGTTGAAAGAGCCTATCAACATGTTTCATTTCTCTTAAGTGCCCATCTTTTATGCCTCTTGGGGTGTTGTAAGGGTCTGAGCCCCCTTGTGATTTATCTAATCAAAACATTATTAAAATTATTAAGTATTTCTCCTACCATTTTTTTATAGAATATACATGTAAAATCTTTATACCAATCAAACTCGATCAACATTTCTCCTACCATTGATTAAGCATTCCATCAACTATCCATGTTAAAGTTTATGCATCAACATTTTGTATCATTCTTTATGATGACAAACTATGAAATGTCATACTAACTCTCTATTTTTGTGACAAACGAATCAAACTTCAAAGATTCATCAATTTTAAATCCTAGAACAAATTCTATTTTTCGGCAAGACACATTATTGGTTATTGCACCATCATTATTTTTTTGTTAGAGTTTATGCTTCAACATTTCCTATCACACTTTATGACAACTAATAATGAGCCTCGAACAACGTCTATATTTTCTTAACCGAACACACTAATGATTACTTGATTAAGTCCACTCTCAATCATCTTTCTTAAAATACTAGTAATTAATTGATTGAGTCCACTATCAATCATCTATTAGAGTTTATAAATCAACATTTACATTTAGACGATTATAACGATCAATTATGAAATATTTTCTATTATCATAATGATGAATATAAATTATTGATGCTAGGGGAAAGGACACAATTTGTAGATTTGATACCCATATTTGCTCATTTAATACCTACACTTGTTGGTTTAATGCCAAATTTGTTTTTTTTTACAACATTGCACAAATAGTTGTGTGTGTAAGAAAATACACCTTCATGAAATTAAGATCAAGAGCAACAATTCTATGGAAAAGATAAAACAAATTAATCTAAGAATTGAAGCTAAGAATCTATATCATCTCATGGTTCTCTATGCAAGCTTTGTTAAGAGATCTCTCAGGCTTAATCTCTCTCAAGGACAATCCTAGAACGAGATATGAATAGTAAACAAATGCTCAAATCTAGCTATAATGTTCAAAATGCTCCAAGATATGTGAGAAAATAACAAATGCTCCTAAACATGATATGCTAGAATGCTAATGAAAATGCTAAAATTCTCTCAAAATCTCTCCAATGCTATCAAATTCTCTTAATGTGCCTATAGTAAGGATGCTTTTTCTCTTAAAAATTCTTGGATCCCAAACACAAAGGAAATGGCTTGTACTTATAGCATTTTCCCAAGGGTAGGGGGTAAAGTGAGTTAATCATGATCAAAGTTTGGTTAAGTCAAAAGCTTTGAGGTGTTCTCAAATGGAGGGAAAGTTGGTTGGTTGTCTCAAAGATATTAGGAATTAAACAACTCCATCATTTAATTAAATTAGCCATGGAAGGGTGATTGGGTTGGATTTTATCTTTTTGATTTGAACTACACAATTGAAAAATCAATTGCACAATTTGATTAATCCCTTTAGGCTTGAATTTAATTATTTGATTTCATGATTATTTGATCTTTCTAATTTGATTTTAATTTTGTCCATTTGTTTTGATCCATTTGTTTTGCATTGAGATGACATTTTAAGGTATTTGGCTGAGATTTATAGTTTAGAATGCTTGAGATACACTTGGTAATTTTTAGGTGTCTACAAATGCCCCTCTTTGAATTGATGTGTGATGCGCATTGATTCAAAGAAAGCTTGATTGTCCTGATCGTTGATTCGATGCTGATGAGTTGATTGACTGATATGAAAACCTAATCTGAAATATTGATATGAAACTCCGATATGAAAATTTGATATGAAACCTTGATATGATGCTTTGATATGAAACTCTGATATGAAACCTTGATATGATGCTCTGATATGAAAATCTGATAAAAAAACCCTGATGTGAAACCCTAATATGAAACCATGATATGAAATCCTGATATGAAACTCTGATATGAAACCCTGATATGAAATCTTTGATGTGAAACTCTAATTGATAAAGTTTGAAATTTTAATGCCCCAGATTTGGTACAAGATATGATGCAGATTCTCAGTTTGATGATATGATGATGCCCCCTCGGAAATGAAGTCCTATTGATCGTAGGTGAAAGTTTTTTTATGAACAATGCTGATAGGATAAATCCAAGATGAGTGCATTTTTGATAAATAATGATGTTTGGAAAGATGTCGAACAAATGCCCCAGTGTGCAAAATATGCAAATTAGGTTTGATTGGGTCAAAAATCTCATAAAATAGGTTAAAATAGCTTAAATAGGTTGAAAAACCCAAATTTACTATTCATTTTCACTTTTTACTATTGAGAATTTGCTCTGAGTTACTGACGATTGACAACGATGGTGGTCCCTATTCGAGAGAACAGGTTCGAGCGAGCATGCAGATATCAGAGACCTCTTGACTACGGGCCTCTGGTGAGTGGTTTGAACTCTCTTAGTGCATTTATTGCTCTTAAAATAGCATTTAATACATATTTTTATTGCTTTCTAGAAAAAGTTTAGGAAAATACCGTGTAGGATAGGTAAAATGTCGCGTAGGGTAGGGAAAAGTCGCATCCGCGCTGTTAAAAGCCGCGTATGTGCAATCCTTAGCCGTGTAGGAGCTAGGTCAGAATTGTCACCCAAATATATAATGAGCCGCCTAAAAACACCATGTTTTAAAGGCCGCGTATGAGAGTTTAAAAGTCGCGTAGGCTGGTAAAAGACCGCCTAATTGGTTAAGCGCTACCTCCGAGTTGTAAAGAGCCACTTTTAAAGTTTTAAAAGTCGCGGGGCTTAAAAAGTTGCGTACACTAAGTTAAGTGCCGCCTACCATAAAATTGGAAATGTGATATAGGAAATAGATGAACTCAGTTTGATTGACCGTCCAGATGACCCAATTAGATTCCAAGCTAGAAAATGTTTGTCCAGAATGTCACGTAGTGTTTAGGATAGTAGAAAAGTCATAATGATGAATGTTTGATAGGTCAATCAGATATGATTAAAAATGATTATGAATTGTCCTTGTGTCTCACGATATAGAGGTTAGGAGAAATAAGTTGATATGCTCAAGTTAGAGCAAAGGTAGATTTAATATTTTGATTGACGTAGAATAGTTCACCAAGAGAAAAACTAACATGATGCACTTTGTTTCAAAATGTCGGAGCATTACCGCAAGTTGCGGGTATAAGGTGTAGCATTATGGATTTTTTATTTAGTAGATGAGCTTACGCCTCCTGAGCGGCATGATTGAGACATGTGGACTCAGTTTCCTATTAAATCTCCCTCGGTTTCAGTTGAACCGAGGTTTGTTGACAACTATGGCAGAGCGATGGCACTCTGACCATAATACCTTTCATTTACCTCTAGGCGAGATGACTATTACGCCAGAGGATGTATATAGATTATTGAGGATCTTGACTCATGGAGAGCGAGTGTATTATGATTCAGTATATGATAGCAATTTATGCAGATGGGTGTTTGGAGATAACACCATTGCAGATGATTGCATTACTTGGGCGCAGTTTGCCTCATTTCCCACTCTACCAGCATTATTAGGAGCTGTGATAGGGGGATTACTTTCGCCAGATAGGAGAGGTCGTGGTTTTGCGGTCGAATGGGGCCAAATTTTAGAGGACCTGATTGCACATCCACGGAGATTAGATTGGGGTTCTTGTGTTTTGGCCCAGTTATATCATGATCTTCACGAGATTGTGTATCGGCGTAGTGCAGCTATTTCTGTAGGTGTAGTATTATTACAGTTATGGACATGGGAGCATCTGCCTATTACGAGGCCAGTCTCAGCTCAAGTTCGGGGTCGTGGTTATTTGTATACTTTTCTATATGAGGACATGGTTGTCTAGCATCGTCTGGGCAAGGTCAATTTTTGGAGACATACCATCGATGATATTGATCAGGTGGTATGGAGGCCATATCTATAGTGTGAGAGGTGGTGAGAGGACAACGATGAGTTACCCTATATGTTTTCACCTCGATGGATGATAGGCCGATCACCATTGGTTATTGAGAGATTTTGTTGTGGGAGAGTACTCCATCAGTTCGGTCGGATGCAGGATATGCCACAAGGTATGGCACTCTATGCCAGAGTACAGGCTGAGAGGTTGATATGGGGAGCACAAGTTGACTACCAGTCAACTTGTTTGCAGATAGATCAGCTTGGATATGGGGTTTGGGATATGATGCCACAGGTGGCAGATGTAGGGATGTCGACTGAGTATTGTGAGTGGTTTATTCGACATCGATTCATGCGGTTCACTGATCCAGCAGAGCCCATTCCTGATGTTGATGAGCTATCCGATGATGACGGTGATGATGGGGAAAATGGAGATGATGGTGGTAGACCGCATCGGTTCAGAGTGTAGAGAGTACCTAGGGTGCCTCAAGTATAGAGAACAGCTTGACCTCGGATGAGAGGCAGACATGTGAGAGACTGAGGTGACAGATTTAGGTAGCCTAGGTAGAGGCGAGTAGGAGTATAGGTACCTCAAGGGCAAGCTCCTTTGAGAGTGGATGCAGATTGGGCCAGACACAGGCATAGATGTGTCCAGGTGGATAGATAGGTTCTAGGTTAGGGATAAATACCACAGGTGGACCCACAGGTCAGTACATCACAGGTGATACCACAGGTACCTTTAGCGTCTTAGGCACCACAGGCTCCTCCAGCATCACAGGCACCTCTAGTGCCTCCTGTTTTAGATGATATAGTGTAGGATGTGAGGAGTTTACATGTAGGGATGACTGTAGTGACAGTGAGATTAGATCAGGTTACGACCATGCTGCAGCAGTTTCTGGCTACTCTGGCCCAGTTACCGACCAGTGCGAGCATGAGTCAGGCACCTCCTGGTGCACAGGATAGAGCAGGTGACAGGGATCCCAATGGTGCAGGCGGTTTGGGCATAGGTTTAGCCAGAGATGGATCAAGTGCCCCTGCTGGGTCATGAAACAGATTTGGACCCATGATATATAGCATTGATGATGTATCATATGTATTTTTAATCAGGACTTTTATATATGGACCATTGTTTTGATGTACCTTTGATGTACTGAATTATGTTATAGACATTGATGATGGACATTTATCTATGATGATCTTTGATTCCTCCTTTATGATGTTATGAGATTTCCTTTTATGCATGTCTATATGTTTCTATGATGCATTTATTTCTATTGTGCTATGGATGCAAATGTCTTAGAGTAGGACATAGATAAATGGATGCAAATGATGTTAATGCAATTTATCTCTATATGTTTTTCTAATTTAACCATGTATGGATTATGCCATGCAATGAAAGAAATACTTAGTGCTATGATAAATGAAATGCAACTATCTTTTTTTGTTTTTGGATGTATGCAATTTTAACTTATGATATGCAACTCTAAATGATGAAATGGATAAATGAATAATGATTAAAGTGTCTTTTTCTTGGTTTTCTCTTGACATGAATATATAATGAATAATGACTAATGATGATGAATGTAAAGGAAAATCTCATGTTGAATGACTTGAAACCGTTAAATTGATGAAGTGTTGTCAACTTTTATTCCCCCCCCTTGAACTTGGACAATTGCTAGAAAGACAAGCCATTTGAGAACTAAGCTTTTGAGAACGCACTTAAGCTAAAAAGCAAAATGCAATTAACCTAACATGAAGATACAACTAATCTAACATGCAAAATGCAATTAATCTAACATGCAAAATGCAATGCAACTAATTGTCCTTGAGGTTTGCGAAAGAAATGCAAATTGAGATATATTTTTATCATAAAGTGTTGTGGAACTAGGGGTCGATACAATCCTTACTGGTGCCACTGCGACCATAAGAATATGAATATGACTTTACCTCGTGTGGTAACCCCTTCTACGAAACCAAATACAACCCTAACTAGTTGAATGACCAACTATGGGAGTATGAATACCGGTTTAATCAGATTTAATGTTGCAAGTGGATGTTGGTATTAAGATATGGAAAATCTAAATAACCAGGGTATCCTTTTGCGTAAAAAAACAAAGGTTAACCCTCTGTCCCATATGAATGTCCTCTATGGTTCTTTGATGACCATGTCCTTAGACTAATTCACACAAGTTAAAGAATCTTCCTCAAAACAGTCACTCAGAAGCTTAAGAAAATATCATGTCTCTTATCATTGTCAATCTAGTCAAAACATCATTGATTAGCTAAAAAGAACATGACTTGAAAAAGTCAATGAAAAACTCATCAAAAATTTCAAGTGTTTGTGAAATGTATCAAGATTTTCAAATAAGAATTCTAGACAATCTGATCATTAAGGGTGTGTCAATTTTTAATCCTGATAAAATAATCCAATGAGATTCAAGGATCATGTTATGCGATCAAACTATTTAGGGCTTGTAACATATAAAATAGAGGTTACTAAAATGTAACATATGAAAAGATGTAACATTTGAAATAAGTGGATGTTTGTGTGATGTGTGGGGAAGATAAGATGTTCCTTTCAACCTCAAATGCACAAATGAAAAATCCAAATTGATCAACCCAAAAAGGATCAATGCACAAATGAATCAATCATTTGGAAATGAGAGCAAAGAGGAAATATCTTAAATTCCCATTTTAGAAAGGAATGTATATGATAGCTCTAGGAATTGAAATGGATGAGATGAAGTACCAACCTTACAAAATTACAGATTAAAGATTGTTGTTTTCTGATATCCGTAGACTGTTTCTGGAGATGCTGACAGTTGATACCAAACCGGAATATAGAGACAGAAAAAAACCATAAATCTTTTTCCGTTCCGATGTCGTCTTATAAAAAAGGTTGACCCTGTACCACTTTTGCCAACTCGATCTGCTCAACTCCAAAAGTGTCCTTGTTCGCACAGTCCAAAAGAAATCCGAAAAGGGTATCCAGATCTGGCCTCGAATCTACAGTCCCGAACCTATACCTACAAGAAAAATGTTTGTTTGTTGGGGGAAAGGGGTTTGCCTTGGTCAAACCCCGGTTTTGGAATTAACCTTAATATATGTAATTGAAGATTGCATAAAGAATAACAAAGCAAAAC
>MU227349.1:2300116-2325947 GCA_018584345.1 Thuja plicata
AAGGGAGATTAGATACACTTTCTAAAGTCTATGACAAGTATCAAGAAATAGATAAGACTGAGATACATTCTATGATCATATCTCATATGATCAAGTTTAAGAAGACAGTTCTTGAACTCAAGACAGTGATACCAGATCAGTTATGGAACATATTGGAGATCATGAAAAGACATGCAATAGGGGAAGACATGAAGATTAGAGAAGAAAAATTGGATACTCTTCTCCCTATATGCTCGCATGATGAGAAGGCTATATTATTAGATCTGGTGAAGCCTCATCTCAGAACCAAGACAAGGACTTTACAGATTATGAACAAAGAGTATGAACAGATAGGTAAAGAGACTGAAAAGGCATTTGTACAAGTGTCTATGGATAGACACATGTATCCACCAACGACGCCTACTACAAAGGAAACTCCAGCTCTTCCTAAACATGTTACAAAACCAGTGATTCAGAAAGCACCTACAACAAGTCCATAGGTTTCAGCGCCCATAGTGACAATAACTTCTAATACAGATAAAGACTCAGAAGATACTATAGTAGTTGATAATATCAAGATATCCATGACAACATCTGAACAAGATACAGACAAAGTTGATAAAGCATTTGTAAGCACTAAAGAAACGTGCACTGATGATACATCTGCACAACAAAATGAAGTTCCCACCAATGATGCAATTGACATAAATGAAGAAAAAGATACTCAAGGTGATGAGACACCAATAAAAGAGACACCAGTAAAGATTGAACGTATGGATACTAGTCAGAATACTATATTCTCACCATCCACTCAACCATCTATCTCATTGTTGTCAAGGTTAACTCCTAATTCAGCAAGTCTGGATGCATGGGGAGAAGAAGACCTAATCAAGATCAACGTTCTTGCTATGGAAAAAGCAAAGGGGAAACAAGTGACGAGGAACCCTCACTTTTTAGAATCAATGAACATATTGAATGACTTAGTGCCTGTTAACAAGAAAATAGCCAAAGTTCAATCTGTTGAAGATGTGGACTGTATCTTAACAAACTTCAAAACACATTTAACAAATCTAGTAGATTCAGCTACTAAGATTGCAGAAGATGAATACAAAAAGGAGAGAGTGGATGATTTGGTAAAGAACTTTACCTTAGACTTGAACTCCTTAAAGATTGGGCAATCGATATTGAAAGAATTGGCTGTTAAGGGAAAGAAAGTTATAGTCAACTGCATGGACAGAGTGAAGTTCACCTCTGAGCACATTAAAAAGGTAGAAGAGGCAGAGATAATGGTGGATAGCATTAGAAAATCAGTTGAGACTTCCACACAAGACATGAACATATGCAATAATGTCTATCAAGGACAGTTGGACAAGATTGAGAAGGCGAACTTGGAAATCAACAAGATAAGAGTCCGATGAACTCAGTTCAGAAATGCATTTGCGCCATCTCTAGCAGTCCTAAATGAGAACATCAAACAGATTGATGCCACCATTGTAACATATGATCAAGGTCCATGCATGTATCTGATGAAAATGGAGAAACTGACTTATGCCCTATGCGCACATCTTCAGACATTAGATGCAATGAAAGTATTTTGGCAAAAAGAGATCAAATCTCTTCTGATTGTGTACCCTGAAGTTTACATGGAGTAAGTATGTAGAAGACTTACAAGTTTTTGTACACCTTTGTCATTAATGTCAAAGGGGGAGTAATATAGAATGTGTATATTCGGAGAAGTATATGTATATATCAATAAGATGTTATGATATATAGTCATTTTTTTGTGTTAAGTCATTTTGAGAAACTTGGCCACATTCCTTTATTGCCATAAATGACAAAGGGGGAGATTGTTGGCAAGTTGACTTCCTGAGGATGTATGACTCATTTTGTGTTGTCATCATGGCAACAAAGTCATGTTTAGTTTCTGTCATGAAAGACAAAATGACTAAGTATGGAAAACAGGGCAAACAGAGATATTCAACGATCAACACATCAGCGCACGTGCGAGAGATCAATTGAGCTTATGCGCGTTCAGATATATATTGTATGACTATGCTACATCCTAACACACATAGTACGGAACAACAGTACGACAAAGTTAGAGATAGATCAGTAGACCAACAGTCCAGAAGACAGAGCATGGAAGCCGACTACTATTTTGATCAGCGTGAATTATTTTGTAATGTAATGGCTAAGCGCCTTTGGTTATATGTTTGTAATGATGTAATTTACATTTTAGTAAACACGCTTAAGATGACTTGTTCGGAAGCGTTGTGTATTTTGTTTTAGGGCCGACTAGAGTCTTGTTTTGGGTCGCACCTATTCGGATATGAACATATAAGTATGTAATGTAAAGTTATGTTACAACTGTCGATTATAATGTAAGAGGAAGATACAAAAGAGCAGTATAATGAAGTCAGTATATGATATAGCTGTTTAAGAGAGTAAGAGCATTCGCGCATACACGAAACTGATTAGACAACAGTGTCATCACAACAGTTCATTTTTGATATAGTGTATATCAACTTTCTGAAGGTTGTAGCCTTCATCTTATTGGGCAGTGAGCCATATACCTTTAACAGGGTTTTGTAAAAGACTCCTAACAGGGTCAGACCTTTAACCAAGTCATTGTACTCACATTGTAAAGACTACTTTTAACAGGGCAAAGGAACTTTAACAGGTTCATTATACCTAGTACAATATTTGTGGGTACTAATTCCCACCGGGGTTTTCCTCTGATCAAGGTTTCCCTGTAATCATATCATGTGTTATGAGTTCTTATGTTAAGCTTCATTCTGTGTATGTTTGATTTATGTTTAAGTTGCTAAAAAGTAATTAATAGACAAACACTGATTCACCCCCCCCTCTCAGTGTTTCCAACAGACTACTCATAATTGAATGAAATGTACCATTAGTTGTAAAAATCAATCAATGATGTGATGCCACATCAACTCCACAAGTATGGGTATCCTTTTTGCACCATCATTGGTCTCACCTTTTTTTTGGTATGTTTTGGACACCTTGACAAAAAGCATGCTCATGTGCCCTTGGAATCTTAGTTATAAGTAGAAACTTGCCAAGAAAGCTGCTCTAAAAAATTGGGAGTGATTTGAAATTTCCACGTAAGATTTGAAAAGTGCAAATTTAAGATGCTCAACTATTAGGTCTTCCCCTATCACCCCTAGATTGTAAGTAATACAACTTCGTTCTCCTCAAGTCGAGATCTATGGGGCTACCTGGTGCTAGCTACTATTCTCTCGCTCCAAAACTATCATAGATCAAAAAGGTCCTAGGGGCAGGGAAGTCAAAGTTTTTAAGCATCGTTGGAGCATTCATAAAACTGACAGCGGTTAATCTCCATGTAAATCCACCAAAGACAAAATTGGTTAACAGTACATTTTGCATGGAGAATAACCATCCCATACAACCTAGGTCAGATGTTACCCCACGTCATGGCTAGCCTTTGGGATACTATTTGGAGGTGAGTTGTATATTATTAGTAGTTTTTGTTGGAAGGAGAAAAATCTAGAGACCACAAACCGCAGAATTGCGAATTGAAGCCTGGATTGGGTCATTCACGATCAAATTAATGGAAGATCTAAGTGCAAATCTAGTTCGGACAAACAAAATCTTGGTAAAATGGACAACTTAAATGCAGAGGTCTATTCACTTTACGGGAGGTACGGTGACGTGAGCTCCATGATGACCGCACACCAACCGCATGGCGACGGCGATAACATCATGATTACTACTATATTCCCCATTTCATGCCCATGTTTTTATCCAAACAACTTGCATGGCTAATCTCGATCGGAAATGGCCGCCAAACTACCTTATTTTGCGCTCGCTCGCCACAATTTCTCCAGAGCACACGAATTTCCTAGCGAAAAGGCTGAAAATTGCTTGGGAAAGTCGTGTAGCCAGTTAGTAACGTCCTTAGCGCCACAGGATAGCTCTAATCGCAGTAATAATGTTATGATTGCTACCGACGAAGGGGAAATGGGTGCCATGAAAGCTAAGATATTAGGGCATCCAGAGTTTCGTTGTTTGTTGGAAGCCTATATCCACTGCATTACGGTAAACCCACCTAGTAAAACACTGTTAATCTTATCTCCTGAATGTAGACACATTTTCACATAAGTTTAATAGGCATTTGTAAATCTTACTCCATGCCTTGATTCAGGTTGGGGCTACTCCAGAAATTGTGGCCTGTTTAGATTCAGCTGTTAAAGACTTCGAAAATCGACAGCATGAGATGATTATGAACATTGGAACGGATCCAGAACTTGATGTGTTTATGGTAATTTTTACTGCATTTAATTTGGTTCTTTATGCTGCTTGTCATGATTCAATGAGGGTTTCTGAAGCTGAAATTTCTAACAATGTTGCTTGTAATTTTACCTGCAGACCGAATGACCGGATGGGTTATGTGTGAATTAATATAGTTCTACTGGAACTTAAAATAGAATTTGTTTTTGAGCTGCCTAGTGCTTAAAATTTGTGGGTGTTGGAAGAATGTTATTCGTATCCATTGTTTTGGACTTGATTATGAGTTTAGTTCTTAAATGGCTTGGTTAAACTCTATTATCAGGAATTTGGGTTTGATTACGGGTTTTATTCTTTGATATCTTGGATCATCTCTACAATCTACTATCTGAAATTTGGATTTGATAAAAGTTTTTTTCTTTGATATTTTAGATCAAGCTTGGAAATACCAAACTCTAAAATCCAATTTCAAAAGTAGAAAGTAAGAAAAGAGAAATGGTCTAAAACATCGAAGAAAATGAAAAACCGATTCAATCAAATCCAGAACAATACATATTACTGTGATAATTATGTCTGGATAATATAATTAGATTCTGATGGTTTTTTTTTGCTTTGTGATAATTATGTCTGCATAATACAATTAGATTCTGATGTTTTTTTTAGCTTTGTGATAATTATGTCTTCAAAATATAATCAGATTCTGATAGTTTTTTTTTGCTTTGTTTTCCAGGAGGCTTACTGCCAGATGTTAAGTACGTTCAGAGAGAATCTTGAGAGGCCATTCATGGAAACCATATCGGTTTTTATGAACATTGAAGCTCAGCTCAACTCTCTGAACATTGGAACAATTAGTACTACATATTCAGGTAAAATTCTCAACATAGGCGACTGTAATTAAGCGTCTAAAAATTAATTTCATGCTTTCTAGTTACACTATTCTGCAATCTTAGCGGCCTGATTAAAATCCTCGATTTAAAACAAATATTTATTTGAAGACAAGACCGTGCACCAAATTCAATAAAAGTAGAATTCTAACACTCTACCTTGCTCTTGGTTCCAGAACCCTTTTCTGCCTTTATCCCCATTGATGTGACTGAAAATTAGGTCTGCCAGTGTATGGCTATTGTTGAGCGCATCTGACGTTTACGAGCACTGTCCGTTACTGAATTGAAACAAACATTACATGAGACAAAAGTAAAAGTTTGGGCCTACTTCAAACCAACTTTTACTATCTTTTTCTACCATGATGGAGGACAGGCCCAAACCAACTTTTACTATCTTTTTCTACCATGATGGAGGACAGGTTATATGGCTCTGGGTAGACAATACTGTTAAGTGAAATAACAAAACTGTTCTTGAATTGTTTTGACTGGGGGGTAGGGGAAGTTACGTGTAGTCATTATAAATAATTTTAATATTATAGCTATTGTTTTGACTGAGGGGTAGGGAAGAACATCGGTATTCACATATCTCAATTTCGTATATATGTAGAGTCTAAATTATATGTCGGGTTTTGACGATTTTTTTGGTTGTCTCCATATGCAAGTTAACTACTTAAAACTAAGGTTTCAGCTTTTGGGTATTCACAGAACTCTATAGAGATCATCAACCTCGAAGGGTGAAAAAGTGACCATTTTAAAGTGTCGCAGAATACCCACCCAAAGATGCTCCAATAGATGTTCACTCAAAAATGCCAGGACTTGTGGCCAAATGTCCTCATATTAGTAATTGTGGGGTCATTATAACAAAAACATGGACTTCCATTCGGTTACTGGCGGTCTTCCCCTCGTAAAGATGACATTTTAGAATCTGTTTCTAGTTACAAAGCGGTCATTTCAAAGTGTTGTCCAAAACAAAGTTTGCACAATTCATCCAATACTTTTTACATAAATGACTCAATAATCCCTACATAGTTGATACCAATAACCTTACACAATTCTTCTAATTACTAACTTTTCATCTAAAATAACTTGATATCAATAAACTTGTGCAATTATATAAGTACTAACCTTTTTTGCCAAACAAAATAAAAAATTACTTTTCTCTAATATTCAATCTCGACACATGAGATAATGAGTATACAACGATGTTGTGCTTTGAGTTTAAAAAGCAAATGGATTTTACTATTACATGCCGACACGGCGTGGAACAAGTATTTAAATTGTCTGATGCTTTCACTCCCCGGTATAACAGCGGTTTATCCTAGAAATGTAATGTGCACAAACCCATTAGGTTACTGTGGGCTAGGTTACTGTGGGGAATATTTGAGAGCCTGAACACACATTATTTTATGATTTGATATTATTCATTACATGGCCATTGCAGAGGTATATCGTCCAACCCAATCAATGCTTTCTGTAATCTTACAAATGCCATTAAGTAATTTTTCAGTAAACTCGATTAGCAATGAAAATTTCTTTTGGTAAGTTTTTGATTATGGGAAAACATGTTTTGAAGTGCCCAGAAAATCCTTTTACAAACAAATTTTGTGAGCGGTTTGGAACTCAACATTTAGAAGCAGTTGCATAAGTTATAACATTTAAGAATACCAACCAACCACATTGCAATAACAACCACCTAAAATAATATCATTGTACAAAGCACAAGATGAAAAATCAACAGGCCTAAGACTTGCAACTTAAAGTATAGGGTTTTCAAAGGCTCGCTTAACCTTAATAGCAACACAACCATGAGTTTTGCCAAGCATCCATAACCTGAGAATGCATGGGTTTTCACAAGTCTCCAATAACCTTTACTTTCACTAGCAACCAAATAACATAATAAATGCTTGTGATATTTCTATCACGATTCAATTGTATAGTTTTTGAGTCAAACTCATTGACCCATGTGTTTCTTGATAATGGTTCACAAGAACCCATATCTCATGAGAATGAATGGAATACTTAGCACTCATTGCATCTAGGTGATGCTCATAAAAGTTACTGTAGAGTAGATATAGGAAGTATTTGAGAACCTAAACAAAAATTTAATGACACAGAAGTATCTCGTCCAACCTAATCAATGCTTTCTGTAATCTTACAAATGCCAACTAAGTAATTTTCCAGCAACCTCGATTAGATATGAAAATTTCTTTTGATAAGTCCATTTCGCATGCATACGGCCTTACGGCCTAATGTACGTATGGGTATTAAAACAGATTCTTTTTTTACATTTGGTCACCAAATTTCTGCTTCTCTAATTTGGGTTTTTAGTTATGCCAGATGGTCTAAATTCATGACTTAATAGTGTGGAATACATATAATCTACCGTTGATATGTATGTGTCTAGGACATAAATTACTTTTTCTTTTGGAACCGTGACGTAGTTTGGTACTCCCAGATGAACGTTGATATGACATATTATCATTTTATGATAGTGATACATATCAGTGTTATTACCATGCACCAGGCCTAATTTGTTTTAGAGCAAATAAAACATTTAATGAAAGATGTTTGTTAAATAGTTTTAATAGTCTTGCACTTCTACACAAGAATCTAGAGGAACTCAACCCTACTTTGGAATTGCTTATCGTAGAAGTTCTCTAAATACCTTTTTTTTTCGATAAACATTTTAAAAATCTATCAATGTGATTTTCGCACATTAGTCAAACATCTCAGTTGCGAGGCTTTAAATATTTGGCTCTTGTAATCTTTTGATCACATGAGCTGTTCGTTTTCATGCATAGATGATTTAAAAAATTTAACATGGAACTATTATTATGTATTTCAATTAATTGTTTGGTGTGGTTTGTGAATTTTTTTTCGCACATGATATGATAAGTATGAAGTTCAAATGTCTACGGTTTATATATCTCTAAATCTGAAACATATAGAAGCCTTAACATAAAACAATAAAATATTTTTAGAATATGTATAGATTAAACGAGGCAAAATATTAGAAAATATAGGTTTGTATTTTTGAAAAGAATAAAGTAATTTTTCACTTTAAAAAACTAATAAAAAATAATAAGTTTATTGATTTTAAGATGTTGACTTTTAAGTAATCATATAATTATTTTTGAATTAAAATAAAATATTTAGGATATTGAGTTTTGCTTGTTTTGTTTAAATTATAGAACAACCATCAAGGTACAAATATCTTAGAAAGATACACTATTGGGAGGCAAGAATGAGTCTCATAAGGAGTGAGACTAGCCTAAGACTAACAATAGGGGCAGCAAGTTGGAGGGGCACTAAGATCACAACCTAGAATTGGGACTACATTTATATTGAGTGATCTACCTCTATTTTGTGTTATTCTCCAATAGAGAAACAAATATCAATTTTTTTATTAGTCTACATTCTTTACTCTTCTTCTATAGTATTTTCCTTGACTTACAACCATAAATCTTTCATTTCTAATTTACAAATGTTAGTCTATGCTATTTTAAATGAGTCTAAGAGAGGAATGCAACTAACTTATCATTTATTGCCTCACTCAAGTTCTGGGATTGATTTTACAACTTGGAGTAAGTTGAAAACATGCCAATCAAAAAGGAAAATGTGTATATTTATCTTTATGATCTTAGATATTGATGCAAGGCTAATATTGGGGCAAAGATTCATAGTCAATGCTCTAGTGATACGTGAATGCACTCATACAACACTCTAGCAACACTACTTGAATGTTTTTTTGCTTGAGTTTGCAAATAACACATAGTTAAAAGTTTTTGATTAGGGGAAAACATGTTTTGAAGTGACTTGAAAACCCTTTTACAAACAAATCTTGTGAGGGGTCTGGAACCCAACATTCAGAAGCAATTGCATAAGGTATAACATTTAAGAATACCATCCAACCAACCATCATCACTATAACAACCACCTAGAATAATATCATGGTACAAAGCACAAAATGAAAAATGAACAAGATGAAAAATGAACAGGCCTAAGACTTACAACTTAAAGTACAGGGTTTTCAAAGACTCGCTTAACCTTAATAGCAGCATAACCATGAGTTTTACCAAGCAACCATAACCTGAGAATGCAAGGGTTTTAACAAGGCTCCAATAACCTTTACTTTCACCAGCAACCAAATAATATAATAAACACTTGTGATATTGCTATCAAGATTCAATTGTATAGTTTTTGAGTCAAAATCATTGACCCATGTGTTTCTTGAGTAGTGGTTCACAAGAACCCATCTCTCGTGAGAATGAATGGAATACTTAACACTCATTGCATCTAGGTGATACTCACAGAGGTGAAGCACTGGGACTTCTCGGGATGTCACCCATCCCAGTACTACTCCAACTCAAGTGCTCTTAACTATAGAGTTTCATCCACGGGTAAGCCCACTTTGATTGCTTGAGCTAGAGTAGTACTGGGATGTGTGACCTCTCGATGCTTCACCTCTGTGAGCAATGCGTAGATGTAATGAGTGCTAAGTGTTCTATTCATTCTCATGAGAGATGGGTTCTTGTGAACCACTACTCATGAAACATGGGTCAATGAGTTTGACCCAAAAACTACACAGTTGAATCGTGACAACAATATCACAATTTGACTTGCAATGGAAAATATCTTCTACTTATCAATTGAGGAGTTTAAGGGGCTTTCTAATGAATGGTTCATACGGCACAACAGTTACCAAAGGTTTTGCAAATGGGTTTGCAAGCAAAGTGGGCTTAACCATGGAGGAAACTCCATAGTTAAGCACGCTTGAGCTGGAGTAGTATTGGAGTCTCGATGCTTCACCTCTATGAGCATTAAACCTAGATGCAATGAGTACTAAGTGTTCCAATCATTCTCATGAGAGATGGGCTCTTGTGAACCACTACTCATGAAACATGGGTTAATGAGTTTGATTCAAAAACTATGCAATTGAATCTTGATAGCAATATCACAATTTGACTTGCTGTGGAAAATATCTCCTACTTATCATCCTAATAAACACTCACTGGAAGAATCATGAACCAAGGGTTTTTCCAATCTCCCTCAACCCGAGTATTGGATTTTGGCGAGACCCCAAAAATCTTTAGAATAGGTTTTGAAATGGTTCCCACAACCATTTTGCAGCCATCAGCTAAGGCACCCTGCTTGCCAGACTACCATTCTCCTGTAAAACTCCTCCCAACCTCAATAGGAGAGGATCCCACCTCCATAGAAAAAACAAATAAGGAAAAGGCAAGAAGGGAAACCCAAACCATATGTAGCCCTACATTCGAGCAACCATAGTCGAGAAATGACCACAATGAACGATAGTTCACTTCAACCCCAGAACAATTCTCCACCTCAATAGAATAAGCTGCCACCTCAATAGGTCATCAGAAAGAGGAAACAAAGAGTAGGTTGAGCCAAACCTACATTAAATCCACACAAAGGAACCCCACCTCAATAGGGACAAGCTCCACCTCAATAGGAGACTTACAAGGAAGAACTTGGCCATAAAAAAAGTAGCCCTCTTAGGAAGAAGAGAAGGCTCCATCACGACCAAACACATGCCAAAAACAGCCAAGCCGTAACCAAAAACATGTCAGGAAGGACCCTTGAAAATTGATAGCAACAACCTCACAACCAGGAAGAACTAGACCAATGTAATGTAGATATATTTAAGTAAAGGTTTTCATAATTGAATAGTTAGTGAGCCCTATAAAATGTAGTTGTGTAGTTTTTTAATCTATTATGGTTCTCTCAATCCCACCCATATCTTAGATAAATTAGTATCTATTATAAGGTTAACTACTATATTGTCATTAAGTACATTAGGATTGTAACATTTCCTTATTGAACAAGGTTTTGGCTTTCCCCAATTTTAAGCTCTTCATTTTTTGTTATGGTGAAATGGTTGATTATAAAGGAGAGTTATGTGTTGAATGTCACAACAAATAACCATTAACCATTAAACATAATTGTGCATTGATTTGATTGTGGTGTAGTCTAAGGTAGTGGTTAGCTCATGTAGCCATGACAAGAGCTTGGTGCCACAAGTGTGAAGAGGCTTAAGAGTGTTGGGGTAACTAACAATGAAACTATTTTAAGCCTTTGAATATTTTTTTTTAATATTGAACAATGGATATTTATTCATGATTTTTAAATTTACTAGTTGACCTTAAATTAGTATTTTTAATTTTTGTGATGGTTTTGTTTATTATATGATTCTATGTGGTATTAAAAAATTAATTCATCCTACGATGCTACAAATATATGTATCATTATGATTTAATTATTTTTATTTGTATAAGGAAACCCTATCTCATTTTTTTAGTTGAATGTTTGTATTAAACTAGCAAACTTGAATAGGAATTGGTTACTTAAAAAATAAAAAAATTATGTATTATTTGGTTAGATTGTTTGTTCTTAAAAAATAAACTTATATTTAATAATTTAATTCTACTAGTATTGAAATAAGATGGTATAATTGCATGAAATTTAACAAAGCAAGCAAGTGAAAAACGCATAAGATAGTGAATTAGCACATTTATCTTTTCCAATTTTCATGTGGGAATATTACAAAAGAGCCTAGGATTGCACGATTGTTATTCCCCAAGGGGGACAATATCATTTTTTGTTATTTTTTTAAGAATAACTACCTCAACCTCGTTCACTTTGATTCGCGAAGGGTGAGTTTATATAGTGCATCTCATATTTGCTTTGAAAACATTATTGATAACAACATTCGTCACTCTAATATCCTACTTTGTCTGGATGGACTGGCATTCTCTTATTCCACTTTTTTATCATGTTTGTATGTTGTAAGGGCTCTTCAAACTCAAGAAATGAATTTGCAATATGAAGTACGAAGAAAATGGGTTAAAATTGATTCAAGAAATTTCTACTTGGAAAGGACTAAAGCAATGTCAAGATTGTGTGGTAGTTGTAAGTCTTTACTTACACCTCCACACCTCCATTGTATTTTTTTGTCATGTTCTTAACCTATTGATTTTTGAAATGTATTTCAATGAATTGTTTATGGCTTGTACATAATTAGGGTTCCACAAGACATCTCTCTAAGTTGAGTCAATCATTTTTTTTTGGTTACATTTATCTCTTACGTTGCATCAAGAGTCAACCAAATTTTTTAATTTTTCCATCTTTACATGGTATTTAATATTCATCCCTCCATGTATGACGATGTTTCAAAATCATCATGTAGTTATCATCTCGAGTGTCAATTTTTTTTAGGAGAATAAAAAATTCAACATGGTGCTCTTCAAAAATGTCTTTAAGAAAGATGATGGCTACATGTACTAGCTCCTTAGCCATGACCTAGTTTTAATGAGAAAAGTGACCAACATTGATTGGATCTTCATTGATGAAGAAAGAGTTTTCTAATGATATTGTTGTCCAAATGTAAGTTATGCATTATAAATTACTAGCTCAATGACTTAGAAGTTGCGAAGTTAGAATATTTTCTATATAAACTCGAGAAATATTCTTAAAACAATTTGATAAATTTTTCACATTGACCAAGTTTGTATTTCTCACAAATCCTACACCATTTGCTAGTAGTATGAAGAAAATGTGCATTAATTGTGATAATGTTGCCTTTCGACTATTAGAGAAATTATTATACATCCATTGTAGATTTTCCTCGAATTTCATGTTTTATTTTAGTTGAGGGTGGCGGAAACAATTATAAAGGATCCCTTTTGCTACACTTTTGCTAAATTGTCCTTTTGGTAATCATGCCTGAATCTTAAAAGGGAAATCTTGCACACTCCTAATAGAATTTTCATTTTATGTTGTCTCTTTTTGTCCCCAACCTTTTTTATTTCACTACCTATATATGATGGTGTTTCAGAATCATGTGATCATGTGGTTGTCATCGCCAATGCCATTTAGCTTTAAAGAGAATAAACAATTCAATATGATTCTCTTCAATTATGTCTTTGAGAAAGAAGACAAGTACATGCACTAGCTACTTTAGCCATGACCTGCTTTAAATGATTAAAGTGGCCAACATTGAGTGGTTGTCATTGGTGAAAAAAGAAGGGCAAATCTTACTCACTCACAATATTCCTTTTGTTAAATACTCCTTTTGGCAATCATACCTAAACCTTAGAAGGGTAATCTTACTCACTCACAAAAGAATTTTCATTTTATGTCCTCTCTTTTTGTTCTCCAACCTTTTTTATTTGCACTACCTATTTCCTTGAATACCATGTAATACTCACTATTATAATAACTCATGTCACAACTACAAAACCAAAAGAACAATATGGACAAATACACATTAATTGTAGAAAGAAAACAAAATGATGAAGAGCTTGGTGTAAATTAAGTTGAGATATTTCCATGGAGCCATTTGACAAATATCCTTTGATAAGCATAAGATTTCTAAACCACTTACCTTGGTAGTACTCCCTTTCCACTCATTATATTAAATATTGTTCTTTTAATGCTAAACCTCCTAATTTTTTTTATCATTGATTGTGACAATTTTCATAAAGGGTTTCTTTTTGTTACAAGGCGCTTTGGTACATAGGGAAACATCTTGGAAGGGCAATCAAACTTATGTAATGTTTGGAATAAAACTTATAATTTGTGTTGCTTCTAAGTTCTAAACCTTTTTTGCCAACTTCCTTATTTTGCATTACCCATTTCTCTCACTATCTTGAAATCCTCATCATTGTAACTAATGTTGACATTACAATAACAAAACAAAACACATCCATCCCCTCCTATTCTAAGCTGTTAATTTGTCATTATTGCAAAATCTTTTTATTATTATAATTTTAATTGACACTAAAAAAAATAAAAGCAGAACAAAATATTTATCTTCCTTACCAATGTCTGAATTTTCTTTTTGTCATTAAAAAAAATGTCCATTATCCATTCTTTCATCAGATTAAATCAGAAACCAAATTTAAAATGAAAATAGAATATTTTTTTGAGTTTGATATTGCAAAGAAAAAACAATAACAAATATACTAATGTACATAGTTGGTTTGGGGAAAAAGACCGTCCTCTTACTTCTATCCTTATCCTTCTCTTATTATTATTCTCATTTCATTTTCTTATTCTTTTGGGGCTTACCAAAGAACAATGAACATGGGTTTTAAAGGGTTCTAAATGTCTTTGTAGGTTGGGGCTGCCTCGTTTACAGTTTTTAGGTTTTTTTTTTTTTTTAAAGCGAGTTGAAAATGCTCTAGTGATCTCGTGATGGCCAATAGACATCATGGTGTCGACCGTATTCTAAACAGAAAATGGACATCCCCTATGAAGGGAGCTTTCTAAGATACTCAGAAAAATGGCGGATAGGTTGGAACATTAGGGTTGAAGATGCATTATTAATCAATAAATTATAGATTGTCCGATAAACAATACACCTGAACTTCGTATGCAATTATTAATTTTAGCATATTTAATGGTTAATACAACTGCAGTTTGCATTCTCTCTTTTCCATTGATCCTGTCGGCAGGAGGTTGATTCTTTTTTAAACTGTTTTATAAGTTTATTTTTTCCCATGATCCGATGCATGATCTGCAATGAAAATTATGGTCATCTTGATATGTGCTTTACTCTTGTTTTTGGCCCTGTGACCTCCCATTCTTAATCGCTCACATTTTTCCGACTTATCTTTTGACCTAATTTGGATCAGCGACTCCTGCTGATTCTCCTATTTGCAGGTTTCTTATTCATCATTGCTGCTCCAATTTTGCCAGATTCTTTCTTTATAACCGGAGAACCTTATTTGTTTCTTCTATCTTTGCAATCGATTTCTTTCCTTGGAGCAATCTAATGCGAATAATAATTCTTGTCCTTATTAGTATTATTAGAAAAGTTATACATATTTTGATTGCGAAGTATCAAATATTTTATCAGTGTGCTTGATTAAGTGATAAAGTTGGAGCCGCCGGAACCGCTAGGCGAGTTCCAGGAGAAGTTAAAGATTACAGCATGTGGGAATTGTCAATTGTTTTTCAAGCATATGTACTCTTAGTTCACCTACGTTATAGCTAGCTAAATGTAACTAATTTTATTAGTTCATTTTTTATTCTATTTAATTTTTATCATTTCAAAAAAAAAAAGGAGAAGTGGGCTTTTGAAGGGGTTCATTTTTTTAAGAAAAAAAAAAAAAAATATAAAATAAGTCTAATCTTCAATATTGAAGCAACTATAAGAAGTACTGGTACTATGACTAGGAGAAGGGTGCCGACCAGTATAGCCTAACTTTGCATAATTTGAGCTTGTAAACTGTGTCTGTTATCTATTTAGAGATGTCCCAACAACTTGCACTACAACCACCTCATTAATTGACACAACTAATCCAATACTTACGCATAAATGCCCAGTAGTTGTGGGCTAGTGGGCTAATGGTACCTATAAAGTTGTTAGTAATTAGAAGATTAGATGAGCAAAATGTAAATGATCATTAGAACATGGGCCTAATTTAGCCCCTTCTCCTATAGACCTACTACTACTAAAAATTAAATAGACAATTCACTTAATTAGACAGAATTACTTAAAATCAAAGAGATCAAAGAGCCATTGAGCTTTAAATACAGCCTTGCTTGCTGAATTGTTACAACAGATTTCTTCCTTGATCATTCTCCTTTCAATTGCTACTCTTAATTTTTCTCATAATCATAAATCTTTTAGAAAATTATGTTTGAATCTTTTTTTTTTTTGGTACTTTTAGATGAAGGTAAATTAAAAGAGGCAAAATTGCTGTTATAAAGGGCATAGCATTTTCTCCCAAAAGAAAACCCTCCTAACCACCTCTAATAACTTCCCCCTTAATACAAAGCTCCTCCAAAATCTTTGCATTGAAAAAGTCTTATCTAAGGTCTGAAAGAACCACAGACATTATAGATGCTTTCTAGAGCAACTCTCTTTTGAAGGGCGAACCAGAATGCCTATATTTTTCCATTTCTCAGCTACCTCCATCACCCTTTGGTGTGGGCACTAACACTATTTTCTATAGGAAGACACAGCTCATTTGGGTACTAACTACATTTTGTAAAGGAAGAAAAAGCTCATTAATCCTATTTTTTACCAAAATTTCTTCTTCTCCTTATTGAGCGGTAGCGGCCAAACTTGTGGCATCTTGGCAAACAACCAACGAACCCTTATGTAATGTTTGTTGCATGTGAACATTATTTTTTGAAGACAAGGTGACCATAGTTAGATGCTCCTTATCCACATCAACACTCACATGGAATCAAGCACATAGAAGGCATTTTTGGAGTTTGGTCACAACACTAAATTATTAGTTGGTCAAAAGTAGCAATACTAGCTGTAATCTCATTTTCGTAGTAATGCAAATTTAATAGAAAGTTCTTAGTTTCCAAGAAAGCAGGGACCGCGCAAGAGGGTTCAAACATAATCCTCTCCATTTGTAAAGAGATCAGAAAGAAGCCATGGGGCACACGGTCAATATCTCAACTAGGCAATATTGCAGTTTCCATTTCCTCTGAGCCTATCTTCTAACCACATCTATGTCTTGTCTAAAACCTAGAAACTTGCTTACAGGTAAGCTTTGAAGTCTAACCGAAGAATTTCAAGTTTCAATAGCTGAATGAGGACCCTTGAGACAATGCCCTTGTTTTCCCTAAATTTTTTCCAACTTTGCCCAGACTAGCAGAATTAGGGCAAGGGTTATCTTCATGGATTCCCCCAAGACATTCAAGCACAATAACATCAACAGTTGGCCTATATGTAGGCCCTTCCCAAAACCATGCTCAATCGAAGCATTCCTTCTCACAGCAGAAGCAAACTCCTCTCGATGTACAAAATGCTTTTGGGTGGCATTATATCTTGAGCACAACGATCAACACTTCCATTGGCCTTCCCAACATTAAAAAAAGTTTCCTTACATAATAGTATAGGCCAAAGCCGAAATCATGAAACACTCATTTTGATGGGATTGAATATCCACCTATAGATCAATAAGTTTCTCTCTCTCCATCCAAGGATCCTCCCGATTCATCTTGCTGATCATCTTTGAACAGAAAGCCAGGCGAAGCTATTTTTCTGCACATAGCCATTTCAAAATGCTTACAGAGTTAATGCTCCCATGTGCCATTGATTTTATGTCAAAAGAATCATTTTTAACATAATTTTGTGATCGATTTGATATTAATTATATTTATTATTATAGATATAATAAAATATAAAATTAGAAACAATTAAAATTATAATTTTATTTAAAGGTTGTAATTTTGTTGATGATTAATTGATGAGGATGATAATTTGTTTATTTGTTTTGTTGTCAAGATTGAATCTAAAATATAATATACACAAAGATGAAAGACTTCTTAAATTAAATAGATATTTTTCCATTTTTAATTTTCAAAAAATAGTTAATTCCAGGCTAATTTTGCGAAATGGAAACCCCTCAGTCCTTAGCTCTTAGCCAAAAAGAACGAACTATTCTCAAAAAAAAAAATAAAAAAAATAGTTAATTTAAATTTGTACTACTAATTCCAACAAATAAGAAAACGATTTTAATTTGATATACAATCTTAAAAAGTTAAACAGTCCACGAGTCCATGAATTCAAGGGTCTCGGTACTGGACGATCACCATTGGTTTCCATCATTGTTTATCCAATGACGGTGAAATCACTGAGTATTGAAGGAAGTGTGCTATTAGTAATTGAAAAAAGAACACAATGTGGCACGGTAAGCTCGTTATTTGTAAAGTTTTGGTAAAGCTCAATTATATTGGACCAATTGTTATGGTCCATAAGCTAGAAAAACTTACTGTTTCCTATGTAAATATATAATCAATGAAACCTATAACGAAGTGAACGAAGACTCGCAATCGATGCATGAAAGCGGAGATAGAACAAGTTCACTGTAATTTGTCCAGATTCTTGTCTCAGCGTCTTTTATATATATGAAAGTAAAAAATAATTAGATTGAAATAAACTTTCATAAAATTAGGTCAAGTCACAAAGATTAAATATACAAATATTATTATATGAAAGATTAAAAAGAAGAAATAAATGTTAAATTCAAAATGAAATCAATAATAAAACAAAATTTTACAAAATTGTAAAAATTAGTAACATTCTAATTCTAATATGCTTAATAATATTTGACAACATTTGACCTCCTGCATTTCATCGAGTGTGTTCTCTTGCTTCCTGTTTATAAGAATGCAGGAGGAAGAATAACATATTTCCACAATCCATAATTTTACTGCTATGTTAAAAACTCACACAATATTATCCAAAAGCATAGCAATAATGCAAGTACTAATTAATTAACAGATCTGTTTTTTAAGGTAATGGTTTCGGGTTTTTTTATCCTTTTTGCTGTTAAAGCTTTAGATTCCTTTCAAAACCCTGTTTCCCATTCGTAACTCCAACATATCAGCAAATCTATACGGTTTTTTTTCATATCATTTGATTTCTCTTTTGCTCTCTCTTTTATGTTCAAGATTTTGAGTTTCTTTAAAAACTTAACCCACCACACAGTTTTTTCATTCTTAGAATGAAAAAACCTTTTATTGTTTTGATGGGCATTTTCTTTTACCAAAGTTTGGTGTTTTTCAATTGAAGTTGAGATCTGCTTCTGGGGTGATGTCAATTTATATTTATAACATTTGTGTCAATTGCAGCGGAGAGTGATGAGAGAACGGAGGCAGGTGGATCCATGGACGAGGAAGATTGCAGCACGGGTGAAAAGGACTACCAATGGGCGGATCAGCATTCAGAAGAAAGAGAATTGAAGGATCTTCTGCTTCGTAAATATAGTGGATATATAGGTTGTCTTAAACAGAGATTTATGAAGAAGAGAAAGAGAGGCAAGCTCCCCAAGGAGGCGCGCCAGAAACTACTTCATTGGTGGGATCTGCACCAGAAGTGGCCTTATCCTTCGGTGAATATAACTTTACACTATTAAACTTTGCTATTCTGCTTCTGTCTGAATGGATGATAACTAGAGATCTTCCATAATGGTATCAGTGCAAATGTGTAATGCCCTAATTTGAAGTGCAGGGTGTTAAAATAAATAGTAATTCCTCCTACTTGTTTTATGCTTTAATTTTTTTTAGTTTTAGTTATTAATTTTTTTAAGATTTAGTTTTTTCTTTAAAATTAATACTGTAAGATTTGCATGATGAAATTAAATTTATTCAAGACTTCTATATAATGAGTCAGTTGTAATTGATTCATTATCAATTAGTTTTATTCTTGATAAAAAGCTCTTATAATTTCTTGAATAAATTAGTTTTATTTTATTGTTTTATAATTTTATTTATTGTTTTATAATTTTATATTTCTTTCACAGGAGACTGAAAAGATGGCATTGGCAGAATGTACTCGGCTGGATCCGAAGCAAATCAATAATTGGTTCATAAACCAAAGGAAGCGCCACTGGAACCCTGATTCTGAAGATACAGAGATCGACCTAATGGGCACTCAAAGGGCTCATCATACTGCTGACATTTTCTTCGAGGGATCTTCCTTTCGTTTAGATCGATGAGAGAGCTTTTATTTTGAAGTTATAATGCAATTCCATTACATTTCTGAATCAGTTTGCAAATTTTGCCCAGTAAGTAGAGTTTCATTCAAGCCTTGATGCTCATAATTTACTTCAATGGTTTCAACACATTATATTTATTTTGATGGTTTCGTCTCTTTCATTCTTCGAAGTCCAAGCAGCCAACATTAGTTTCTGATTGCAGTGACAACAGTTCATGAATGTGACACTTTAAATTTGATTTTTATTATCCTTTTATGCAACCTTTACACCATAAATGACTTGCATGGAGTATCTGCACTCTAGTTGTTGTAGTAAAATAATGCTTTGATACTATTTCATCTAGTGATAACAAATAGACTTTCATTCGACAGATAACTCGACTATTCCTATTAGTTTTACATTTAGAGTTTTATCAACAAGTTACTTTCTGGAACAAACTTCATTTATCATGCACTATTCACTGATCTTCAAGGTGCTTATATTATCCTAGGCATTGCCTCTCATCGTCACACCCAATCCAACTCTATGGTACAAAAGTAATAATAGTACAGAGAAGAAATACATAAAACTTAAATTTTACATTATTTATTAGAGATGACTACATTGTAAGACTAGAGGTCTCAATCGACTTGTGGCACGCACGAGGTCCAACAGGAGTGCACTGCAATTTATAAGGGCGGCCACCTGATTCGTTGTCTTAAAAAAATACATTATTTATTTGTATATAAGTACAACAAATTACTATGAACCTACAATCATATATAATTGTAGATGTTGGATGTGTAGTTGTCTTCCAACAATTTTTCTATTCAGATATATTCTTAGTTATAGAATTTATTGATTTTTCTGTTTTTGTATTCAATATGACTACTTATTATCCCACAACTTAATGAATGTAGAATGCAAATATAAAAAGCTTAATATGTTTGCTATAATTAGTAGTATAGGAGTAAGGAATTTAAATAGATGATATATTGTGAATCTTAAAATTGAAAAGGACATTAAGAAAGGGACTAATTTATTTTATATGAATTAGATAAATATTAGATGGCTAATTGATAAATAATATTGGAAAACCAAATTATTCATTGCAAAATTTCAATCTAAAAAAGTAATAATTTACAAATAAAAAATCATCAATAAATCTTCTTATTCACCATATAAAAATCAGATTAACAAATTCTATACCAAAATTTTGAAAAAAAATACATACCAAAGAAGGATAAGGGATTATAACTCAATAAAGTTACTTCTCAATCTAAATTTTAAAGTGGCCAAACTAAATAAATAAATAAATAAATAAATATATATATATATATATATATATATATATAATACTTACGGATGGATATATTGATTAGATAATCATTCATTGAAAAGGCCACGTGTATGTTCCCGCTCGTTTATTGATAAGAGCGCTCAGACTCGCCTGTCATAATGGTTTTAGATATTTGAGTTTTTGTAATAAGGCATGTCGGCCACTCTGAGGTTGGAGTCTAGGATTCTCACTTCCATTCGTCTGCTCATGGCAAGCATAAATCTTGATCCTCTCTATATGTTTGTATCATGTCACTGACCTGGGGACAATTATATTTGTTATTTTCATTGGGTTCTGAACTGTTTCTTGAAGGACTGGAAAATATGAGTATGGTGACTATTTTAGTATTGCCATAGTACAGTGTTAGAAATTGAAAAACAAGGAAAGATTCCATAGCAAACAAATAAAAACAGTACTAAAGGCGCTGAAGGATTCGAAGAGTTCACCTGCACCTAACTAAGCTTTTAAAAGAAAATTAATCATAACAAAGGTTACAAAATTAACAATACTCTTGTATAGCTTAGATAACCTAATATTCTGGGATTGTATAGGTTAGATTGTGTAACCTTCCTTTGTAATCTTGAGGTATCTTTAGCCTCTATTCTGTTCGTATTTCTTTAAGAAAAGTCATTACACTCTTCAGTGGAATTTAATGTCACTTTTTAATTTATCTTCATTTAGATTCTTGTAGAGCTTTATAAGAAATTATTAAAAGATATTTATTAGTTTAGGGAAGGTAATATAATTTAGAAATAATAGTTGTATCATGGGAAAGTTGTTTTAGGTAGAAAATGTTGGATTATGAGGAAATTGTTTTAGGTACAAAATACCATTGTTTTAGGTATAATTTGGAGGGAGTTTTTTCAGAATTAGATTCTTTTGTTTTAACAAATATAATAAATTCTCATAGACATGCAATTAGGTGGAAAGAGTCAAAACTACAACATTGAAATATTAAACTCACAATCTTTCAACATTTCTTATAATTTTTGTTACATTGAAAAGTAAAGTTTCTTCAAAGGTCATTCCTTTAGACATGTTTTTTCCTAAGGAAGACAACTAATCCTAGTATCCTATTTGGAGTTTATTGAACTCTTTATAGAGGAGTATCTCTCATCCTCCCTAAAGATAATAGCTTAAAAAACATGGTTTCAGAGTTCAAAAGAAAAAAATTGCCCATTATAAATGTTGGGAACCATTGTAAGATTTAACTCTTTGTTCCCAAGTCAAGAAGAGATAACATGGATTTTTGTGTACTTTATTGCTTCCATTTCTAAAACTTCTTAGTTAGTTTTATTGGAGATCTTCATCTTTAAAAGGATTACTAGAATTAGAATTCACTTAATGTTGATATTATGTATTTTTGGTATTTGGTATTGTGTTGAGAGATTGTTATTCGGTCGTCATTGATGTCAACTAAGTCAGTACATGTCAATCAAGTGATGTACAATAATGTTATACTACAGGTGAAGTGTAGATACAATCGGTAAGAATGTATATTGAAATTTGGTTAAGTCTAGAAGACCGGTAGACTGTGCAAACATCACTTTAGTGGCGATCAAGGTACAAACATAATTCTAAGGAGCGGTCACAGATATAGCTTCAACAAGTTCATATTGCAATGTGGTTCCAACCACAACTTATTTGGTTGAGCGGTGATAGAGTTTTGAGTATCATAGATACTAAGACAGGTAGAACTCTTATGTTCTTGATCAACTGGCCAATAGATCACAGATCGGTTAATGGTAAAGTATATGCGATCATTTCGACTGATATGATGATGTGGAATAAATGTTATACATCCAATGTATTGGTATTTACAAGATTGATGCAAGCATTTAAGACAGATTTGAGGTGTCGCATTGGAGGAGTCAAAACGTGTTTGACTACCTTAGAGATATAAACTTGCAGATCTTATCATGATCTAATGTGGTCATGATAAATTGTTTATTTCATCAAGATTATCAATTTTGACACATGGTGCCATCTCAGAAAAGCAATTTGAAGATCAATTTTAAGGCGTTGCAAGTTGTTTATGTATAGGAACTGGTTATATTGAAAAAAAAAGTTGTTGGTAAGAAAAATTGCAAGTGTTTTTTGGGTGACTAGGGTTTTATGATTTCAAGTTGAGGTTGCGATCAAAGAGGAGACAACAAAGAGCGGTTATAGAGTACAAAGAACTTATAGGATCTGACAAGAAATCAGTGCTACAAATAGATCACAAATCTTATTGCTCCCTAATCGTTGCAGCAAGTAAAATCCCTTAATTGGGTGAACTCTAACAAGTTCTTTTTGTAAACCCTTTAATAGTTTGACTTCTTTATTGAGGTTTTAAATCCTCTAGCAAGGTAGATCATAGCTGATCTTATAGTACTCCTAACAATGTACTAGTCACTTCTAATCGGGTGAACCCTCAGAAAGGGTATTTGTAGCTCCTAACAGAGAAAGCTCATATACTGCAGTATTGGGTTTGTGGGTGTCATCCACACCATGTTTTTTTCTCCCTCTTACAAGGGTTTCCACGTGAAAATAACTGTGTTATGTGTGTGGAATTTGTGGGTGCTTCTTATTACTATTTTATTTATATTTGCATCAGTTACTTACTTTATAGGTTTGGAAAGCATTGCAACAATTATTTAGTATAGTGGTTGAATTAGTTCAATATCTGTTTGTACTGATTCACCCCCCTCTCAGTACCTATCATTTCCAACAATTGTTATCAGAGCTTAGGTCCTTTTGGTGATAACTCTAACAACTTGGGAAAATATCCAATATTATGGAAGAGCATAGGTATCAGATGCAACTTGATAATGCAAACAAGATGATCATGGAGCTAAAGGAAAAGTTGAGACCCTCTCTTGCAAAGATGAGAAAACTTGTTGATCAACTAAGTGAAAGTCAAGACTACATAGAACAACTGTGTGAAGGAAGTACATCTGAAGAATCTGAAGAAGCAGTGGTGAATCTGTTGGAAAAGAACAAGAAACTTAAATAAAATATGACCAATCTGAAAAGAGAGCTTGAAAGCAAGTCTGTTAGGATGTGTGAAGATCTAGAAGAAAAAGGGAGTGCAGAAGCTGCCAAGAAAGTTGTTGATGATGCCCTAAAAGCAAAAGGTGAAGAGCTTGTAAAACTAAGACAGGAATTTACCATATATCAGAATCAAATGTAGGACAATATTACAGAGAACCTTCAAGCATTAGCTGAGAATGAAAGACTTAGGAAAATGAACCAGTCATTGAGGAAAGAACTAAAAACTGAGAAATAAGCAAATGAAAAACTGAAAAATACAATGAAAGCTCACAAAAGATTAATGAACAATTGAAGAGTCAAAGAAGACACATAGATACAACTGGTCTAGGTTATTCAGGAGAAGGAACATTCGAAGTTGGAGAGTCCTCTAAAGATGAACCTAAGGAGGCACAAAAAGATCAAAAGACACATCCAATCAAATCAAGAAAACTAACAGACCTACTTGTCTCGAGATATATACAAATCGATCAGGACCCCAAATATAAATATTTTAGTGTATTTAATAACGGGGACATTACAATTCTCATGTCTCGAGAATTGCTTGTCATCAAGCAATTGCAAACTGGGGTGTTACACAATCTGTTCATCTTCCCAGGTGGCGTCTTCTATCGACGGATCTTTCAAGTGTACAAGAAAATCCTTGATGATTTGTGTCCTCAACTTCTTCTCCTAGATGTGGATGATCTCTTTCACCTCCAACACAAACTTCCCTTCTTCGTTGATTGGCAACAGATCCTTTGATAGAATAATGCGTTGTCCCACGACCTTCTTCATGCAAGACACATGGAATATATTATGGATTCAACTCCCTTCAGGTAGTTCTAATTCGTAGGCAAAGTCGCTTACCCTCTAGACCATATGGTAGGGCCCGTAAAAATGTGGCCTCAACTTTTCTTTTCCTCCTATCTTCAGAGAAGATTGTCTGTAGGTTTGAAGTTGGAGGTATACCAAATCACCAACTTGAAAATTTCTCTCGATTTGATGCATGTCAACATACATCTTCTGCTAGTTTTGGGCCCTCTGAATAGTTTCCTTGAGAGATCTTAGAATATCCACACCCTCTTGTAGCCACTCCGTGGCCTTCAACGCATGGGTGTCACCCAATACCATATCAACGAATGATGGAGGTTTGTAACCGTACAATGCTTTGAATGACACCATCCCAATCAACATGTGGTATGTGGTATTGTAATAGTGCTCACTGAAATGCAACAACTTAACCCATGCCTTTTGTGTGCCGAAACATAGTTCTTGAGGTAACCTTTTAGCCACTTATTCACAATCTTTGTCTGTCCATGAGTCTGTGGGTGATAGCTAGTGCTAGGCAAAAACTCCGTTCCTACAAGCCAGAACAATTCTGTCCAAAAAATGTTGAGTAAGTGGCTATCCTTGTCTCTTACTATGTTCCGAGGGAGATCATGCAGGCAAATTTCTTCACGGAAGAACAAGTTTGCCACTTGTGTGAACTGATACCCAATAGAAATAGTGATGAAGTGTGCATAATTGGTTAGTTGACCGAACACCATGAAGATATAGACCTTTCCTTGCACCTTGGGAAGCTTGAAAATGAAGTCCATTAAGATGCTATCCCACTTCTGCTTAGGAATTGAAAATGTTTGAAGTAGACCGACTGGTAATGGCTCCACCGATGAGCTGGTTCCAATGGAGGAGGAATGAAAACATAGCAGTAAGTCCGGAATCAAATTTTGTTTCTTCGATTGATATGTGGAGATACAAATCAAGCATATTTTGGAGCCACTGTTCTCTGTTGCCCCATCGAAACTAGGGTTTCTTTTTGAATGATTATCGGTTGAAATCCACAAATGAATATAATGTTTGATCATAGTGGTTCATTCCACATT
>MU227349.1:2341658-2387954 GCA_018584345.1 Thuja plicata
TATATATATATATATATATATATATATATATATATATGACTGTGTATATATATATATATATATATATATATCTATATATAACACTATGTAGGTGATTTGAAATCTATATGTTCAAATTGAAGTGAAACAGTAAAATCATTGTATAACCCTGCCAACTAATTAACTTCACAAATGAATCCCATCAAAGGAGGTATGCAGAATAGGGTGTCAAAGTGGATAAATATGACCCTATTAATCAAAAGAAGACAATGAACAATCCAAAGGCATGAATATGCTATAAAGGTTAATAGGACATATGAAGGTATGTATAGAGGAAATTCAAGACTGCCCAAACTTGGGGCTCAATCCTAACCCATACATCAAGATCTCCAAAGCCCATAGATCTTGGAGTCCCTGTGGCTTACTACCCTTCTTCAACCCTATGAATCACTAGTTCCCACAATCAGGGTCTCTAAAGCCATCCCTATTCCTGATAACTCATCTCCTTTAATGTTAGAGCAACGACCAGTCCATACCTCTAGGTTAGTGAATAATGTAAGAAGGTAGGAAAAAGGCGTATTTCTTTTGGATTGAAGGTTCAAGACATTTATTTTTATCTAGCTATATCCAACTAGCTAATGATCTGTATGTTAGTCATAGTATATAAAGCCAAATTTCACAATAGGATACTCGTAGAGATTTGTCAGTGAGATATGACAGAAATGGTTTTGTAGTATTTTGAAGTTTTAGTCTCAGCATTTATAAACATGTATATATATAAATATATATGTTATATAGCTCTAAATGTTAACTTATAAATAAATACATATATCTATGTATGGAACTGATTGTGTTTAAAAAAGTGTATATGCCTCCATATTATTTTCTCTGATTCAAAGGGTCTCTCTTTAGGGATTAAATACTGATTAATGCAGTGCTCCATGCCCTTGTTACTCCAAGTATTGAATACATTTTTTAGAAGATTATCAGATAATATTTAGCTCAAATGACCACATAGGTAGCCTTTCTATCCTTAAGATACATCTTAACATTTAAGAAAAGGGTCCGTGGGGGAAGCAACCATTCAAGTTAAGACTAAATCATCGAATAAGATAACTAATTGAGTAAAACAAGTTGATCATATTATTTTAAAATATCAAAATCTGAAAGAAGATACATAAGGTAAAAGAAGTCGAATAATCAATTAACATCTAGAATCTAGATGAACTAGAGGACCAAAGGAAATCATAATGCTCAACGTTCCTCCTCACCCACTCGAGAAGCCTCATGAGTCGGAGAAACAATTCTCTGTCTTTTATTTCTGTGATGATTTCCTTCTTCCATCCATACCTCAATCATTTCTTCAAAATCTGAATCGTCAAAGCATATCCTATTCGTTTCCCCTACACCAACATTGTGCCAATAAGAGTAGAACCAATTACCCTCATTAGGAATCCTTAGGTGCATAAAGACCATTAGGAATTCTAGATTTCTCTTGATAACTGGTTCTCTGGATAGAAAGGCATGAAAATCTTCAACTATCATGATGGGAATGGTCGGGGCTAGCCTCCCATTAATTGCTGGTAGATCATAGAACCTAGGCATAGTGACCGTGCAGTCTGGTTTTATATTTTGAATAACTTTATCAATGTCCCCTAGATATTTCCTTTTAAAAATCCGCAAACATAGTTTTCCAATATCCTCTAGCCTAGGGTCTATGTAAATGGCCGATGCAATGAACATAGCCAGAATTTCTGTATTGACCCTATGTCTGTCTGAGTTAGAAAGGAATTCTCAGCCCAGGATTCTATACACTACTCTTAGAACAATGGATTCAGAGTTTAACAGGATAGATTTGAGACACTTGGTTGTGATCTCTCCATCGAAGTCTATCTGAGGATTAGCACTGACTAACTTGATTGGAGTTATGATAGTGCATCCAATCTCAGATAGCCAAGGATATACTCTTGAAGACGTAATAGGAGGCTAATAAATAGCAAGGATATCTCCCTCGTGAGGTGAAAAGTTCCCCCATTGTACCGATTGCCCTATTTCAATTCGCTACTTGGGCATTTCTCGGAGAAAAGCGAGAGCAGAGGGAGATGGAACGTCATAAGTTGGAAATGGAGCGAGAGAAGAGGATAACAACTTAAGTTGATGCTAAAGGTGTGTTCATTATCTTGAACATTTTAAAATAAGATTGGGAAGGCTTATCCTTACTAGATACAAGAAATAGGAAAGGGAGGAGTTACTACCTTTCGGCCCTGCCTCTTTGTAATCCATAGAAGGCTAACCAGCATCCCAGAAAGGTTGTGCCTTTAAAATCTAGTGTCAACAATCCATATTATTATCCCTCTATAGTAATTGCAGAATAGAGACACTCCTTTAATCGCAACATATTGGTTTTTAAATTTATTTTCCAGAATCCTTGGTTAATATGGTTTAATTGTGATAATATATGTTCATTGCTACAAAGGAATAATGTTCATGAGCAAAGAAGGTAAAGCTCTAATGCCTATTATTTGCCTCTGTAATTGTTTATGATTGCTTCATGAAGGGTAACTGTAAGTATGTAAGGATACCAAATATAACCCCTATATATTAATGTAAACATATATGTATATATGCCTTAATATATATAAATCTAAATTAAATTTATGAATATAATTATATATAGATGTTTATATAAATACCTATTTATCTATATTAATATGTACCTATTTCTTGTGTATGGATGTTAATTTGTATTCATCTATAGATATCCTTGAGCTTACTGAAGAGTCATAAGTGTGAGAATTGATAAATAAATGTCTGTCCATGTAAGTGTATATAAATAATATATATTGGATTGATAATATGTTTTACAATAATATAACCCTATTCATGTATATATATAGACCTAAATGTGAGCCTAAAAATATAAATATGGATATATGTATATAGATCTCTAGGACCTGAAGTAGTTTTTACCTATCTTGGAGTGTTGGTCAAGTATAAAAGTTACAAAATTATCATAAATCCATACATAAATAGATGTGTGTAAGTGATATATGATCATCCTTACATAGATATAACTAAACAAACAAGAAATTTTATTCGCTAGTAGTAATATACTATTGATAGTTAAAAAGAGATTACAATACTAGTTCTGTTTCAAGTGTTTCTGTAGATAATTCTAAAAAAGTCCATACTTCACCAAAGCTTTTTCAAACTAGTACTACGTACATTAGTATCTTTACCAGGCCTATGTATACAAAAATTGCAAATAGCTAATCGAAGAAAACCTGAGATGACTTCAAAGATTGCACAGAGTTATAACCAGGCTATTCATACCAAACCTAAAAATTTTATATTAGTCCCATCCCGTTAAACCTTATGCAGCCAGTCACAGCTCTATTCGCCTTCATTTTTCTTGACAATTACAATGGCAACGTCCTCTTCATCCGCGTCCCCAATTTGTCTCGAGCATCATTTTACTGATGGAACCACAATGCAAAAGTCCTCCATTGCCATCATCTCAAGAACCTTAGGGATGTCGAAGTCTTCATCTTTCTAGTAATTCAGCAACCAATCCTTATCGGTGTTGGTCTCGGGTACTTCCCTAAAAATGAAGTCTAGATTACGTTTCATCTCAGGCCAATGCTCTTCAAAACACATTTTTCCTTTAATCAGTAACATCGGCACTCTTTGGTTGTTTGGAATCTCCTTTAGATTATCTATCTCAGTCCTCATGGTAGTCTCTATGAAAGGGACAGTAAGATCAGGGCTAACACTATAGACCATTTTATCCAGTCCTCCCAAAACGTCATTCACAAAGATTCTCTTTGCAACCTCAATGATATCAACTTTCCCAAACCCAGCAAAGGAAGCTAGAGCGATAAATCCTCCTAAAATAGAACCATTGATTCTAAATGTAAATTCATTGTCAAAGTAACGATCTCCCAAGATTTTCTCCGTAGCTCTCCTCAGAACATCCGGGAGTTGGTTTAAAATTTTGTTGCAATGCTCCGGTTTAATTGTTCCTCAAAATGCCATGGCTCTGGCATTGCTCAATACAAAGGCTAATAACCTTGACTCCATCTCTAGACTGACTTGTCTCTCCAAATATCAAACTAGTACTTCTTTGGGAAGAGAGGTTAACAAGAAGTCTTAATTATAGAGATATCGATTTGAGATATTTAACTCTTCTCATTATTAACCTTCCCTTAGAAAATCCCTCGAACTCTAAATTTTTTTTGATTTAAGCTTAAACGTATGAAATGTCTTGATCCCAATTAATGCTTCCCTTTCCATTATACCACTATATATCTTGTTAATAAATATCTCTCCTCTAAATAAAATGTTAGCTTACATGGGCTCCTTTAAGTGATCCTAATTCAAAGTGCGTATCTCTAAGTTTAGAGATTAAAATATCTCTCAGGATTGTGCTTATTAAACTAGGAATAATATTGGCTTGCCTATGATTAAATTGGGGAAGGGTTCGTAAATCTAAGACAATATTTTTAGTAGAATAACCATATTATGATTACGATGTCAACTCAGGTTTGTAAATCCTATTAACTACCTCAATAGATGTGTCGTGCCTCCGAGCCTTGGGAATCATTATACAAGGCATGAATGTGATTAATATATGAATTAGCCAACTCATCTAATCCTTGGAGCCATACTACTAAATGATTGACTCTATTTAAAATAAGTTTACCTAACAAGAGGTGGAACATAAATGATGATGAGCCTGTAGTGTTGGGCGAAAGCCTTATCTTAGCATGATTATAATAATCTAAGGCCCCTACAATGGCATGATTGTTCTAATACAAGCAGAAGGAAGGGTTAGAAAGGGACACAAATTTATCTATTTTAAACTTAGATTTTTATAGATTGATTCATCGTGTTCTTATTCTGAACATGGTATATATATATATACGGGTTGGTATATTTGTGTATTTTTCTGTTTGTATGTAAGTATATATATAAGTGTATTTATATATAAGTTTAAAAGTATGAATCTTATTTGATTATGTCAATGTTATTTACCTATGTCTGTATAACCTTTTGTATAATAAAAGGAGTCCAGATTCCATCCTACCACTTTATAACCTGTATAACTTGTTTGCTCATATCCGTTTATTAATACTCTTGAGTTTACCTTGATACAAATCTCAATAAAATCCTCAAAGTGCTGCAATGTAGCCATAATCCTGTTAACAATTTTGCAGCACCCTTTCAATATACCGTTGAAGCAAATTGAAGTCAGTTATCATTCGATGCCCTTAGGGATGCTTGCGCTTATGAATATCTAAATCTTATGTTGGTTAAAAATATTTATCTATATATATAAGTAAATGTCTATTAATATCTTATCAAAGGTAAGTATGGATGTCAGGGAGAATAAATACATATATAGAGGGATCAACTAGTATATTTATATCTGTGTGTATAAATATTTGTGTCCCTACATACGTACATACAGACAGACATACATACATACATACATACATACAAATATACATACTTATACATACATATATGCATACATACATATGTACTTGCATCCGTACATACATACCTTCCTACATCCCTGCCTAAGGATGGTCATATGTGTGTATAACTTTATATGTAATGGATTCACATAGAATAATAAGAGAATTTAGAGGTAATAATCTTATTAAAGGTATGAATATTGTTATATAACCCTCGATCCTTGCCCTCTCTTAACTATAATAAGAGAGGATGATATACAAACTACCTAGATTTAGGAGATACCTAAGACAAAGGAACCTATGCCAAGGCTGACGAGACTTTAGGGGGTAAGGAGATACCATCTTCTCCTAGATTATCTAATTCATCAGCCCTTTTGTTTCCTTCCCTATATATATGATTAACTATAATTTTAGAGAATACCTTGCTAAGAGATATTGCTTCCGAAAGAAGTGCATTAAGTCTCCAGTTGGGCATTGATCATATTCTGAGGGAATTCACTATTATAGCCGAATCCCCTTCAATTTATAGATTTTTAATTCCTAGATCTTTGCACATTTTTAGTTCTTTACATAAGGGTAAAATTTTTGCCCAATTGTTAGTATCAAACCCTATAGGAGAGGCCAACACTAAAATTTCTCTGCCCTCGCTATTATGAATGCAACATCCAATTTTGGCTATTCCAGGATTGCCCCTGGACGCCCCCATCAAAGTTCAGTTTAAACCAACCATGTTGGGGCGGAGGCTAGACACAACTTTCCCTTCTAAAAGTAGTAATCTTTTCTCCCGGACCAAGGAAGGGTGGAAGGACTAGGCAAACCCAATTTCCTCTAGTTTTCTCATCCCAACAAGACATCTTTGCCTCTCTTTTTTTCTGACCCCTATTTTTGTTATTAGTAAACTCAATAATACTAGCTTCAATTTTGTTAATTAGTTGTCTTACTTCCATTTTATCATCCCTAAAAATTCTTCTATTTCTTTCTTTCCATAACTCCCAAATCAGGATTGATGGAGTAGTAATCCATAGGTTAGCATAGATGCTCCCTTTCTTGATTTACGGCCAAGCTTGGAGCATTCCAAGGATGGTGTTGGGAAAGGAAGACTGCCATCCCAGGTTCCAAGGTAACCACTTCCAATACTGGTTTGAATAATTACATGTTAATAAAATATGATTTAGGTCTTCTTCTTCTTCTTTTATGCACAAGGGACACCTACTAGGCCCTTCAAAACCCATTCTCTTAAATCCATCTGCTGTGAGTAATTTTTGGTGTAGGGCTATCCAAGTACACAAACCTACCTTAGGCAGGCAATTTTTATTCCAACAAATTTTAATCGGCAAGTTTTTTTAAGGCCTAATTTATTTACTTCTTATTACCTTATAGCCATCCTTCGTATTATATTCCCCATTATTGGACCCATCCCACACCAAGGAGTCTATTTTTCGATTAAGAACCAAATGTCTTTTATTTAATAAATCTGTTAGGAGTCTAGCCTCATCCTCAGGAAGATTAAGTTGGGAAAAGTCCTTCCATTCCCATCCTATGTCATTAGTTGATTCCTTAATGTAATCTTTGACTACTTTACCAAAGGAGGATTCCAATATGGGTCTGGATCTATTACAAGGGGTTTTATCCAATGCCTCGTACCCTCCCCAAGAATCAAACCAAAAGAGTGCTTCCTCTCATGTTCCTAAGTTCCAAGTAAGTCTGCTAGAAATGATGAAGTGACATTCTAGTAAGAAATTTCAAATGCGAGGCCCACTAGTTGGGTTTTTTTCCCTAAATATATTTATGGGATTATTATCTACAAGATATTTGGATGTTAGAATTTTTTCCCACTTAGCTTGGTGATTTTTATATAATCTCCAAACAAGTTTGGCTCCTAACACTTTGCCTTGATCTCCAATATTTTTAATGCCCGCACCACCTTCATCTTTTGGGAAGCATACTTTGTCCCATGCAATAAGGGGATATTTCTTATCCTCACTGGTTCCTTGCCAAAAGAAGTTCCTTAAATATTTATTTAGTTCTGATTTTTTATTATTAGGAAGATTAATGAAAGCTAACTGATAGATGGACATTGAGGCTAAGATAGATTTGACCAATGTGGCTCTACCAGTTGAGGAAAGCCACACGTCTCTCCAATAATTTATTTTATTTTTTATTTTTTCTATTATTGGATTCCAAAGAGAGGCAGTCCTTGTCCCCATATCTAAGGGGAGACCGATATATTTACAAGGAAGACATCCTTGACTAAACTTTAGAATTTTATAGATTTGCTTTGCTGTTATATAAGTTGTATTAAAGAAGTAGACTTCAAATTTATCCACGTTGATTTCTTGCCCAGAGGCTGCAGTGTATGAATCTAAGGTATGTTTAAAGGTTCTCACTTCATTTTCCTCACTAACCCCATATAACATAGTATCATCGACAAATTTTTGATGGGTAGTTGGTTCCATATTACTCAATATAGTAATGCCCTTGAGTAAACCTTCCCTTTGCCTAGAGTGAATAGCTCGCCCCAAGGCTTCCGCCATAATAGTAAAAAGGTAGGGGGACATCGGGTCACCTTGTCTGATTCCTCTTCAAATCTGAAAAAGCCCTTCTGGAGTTCCATTTACCAATACAGATATCATGGGAGTGGATATACATTCGAATATAAGATTGATCCAACTTTTTGCAAACCCGAAAGCTTCTAAGCATTTACAAAGGAATCTCTAGTCTACTTTATCATAAGCCTTTTTGATGTCTAATTTAATCAACATGCTAGGGGATTTGTTTTTTTGAACCGAGTGTATGGCTTCCTGGGCTATTATAACCCCATCGTAAATTGATCTCCCAGGGACAAATCTAGTTTGTTCCTCCATGATCAAAACATGCAAGCATTTTTGAAGCCTAATGGTCAATATTTTGGTTAATAATTTATATAGGGTATTACAAAGTGTTATTGGTCTAAAATCATTAAGGTTTTTGGGTTTAGTTTTTTTTGGGATCAAGTTTAAAAAGGTGTTATTCACTTCTTTCAAAATTTTTCTGGAATTCCTAACTCCTTCCAAAGCCTCTGTGACCTCCTTTCCTTTGAAATCCCAGCATTTATGACAAAAGCCAACTGAGAAACCACCAAGACCCAGAGATTTGTCAGGATTCATTCACATTAATGCCTCCTTAACTTTGGTAATAGTAAATTTTTCTAATAAAGATTTATTGATTTGGGGTGTTATCACTTTGGGAATATGTTTAAGCATCTTCTGTTGTTCACAAAGATTAGACAAACCTAGATTGTTTAGAATATCCTTAAAGTATTTAATGGTTTCTTTCGCTATCTCTTTGGGGTGATGGAGAGTATTCCCATCCTCAGTTTTTAATGTTGTTATTCTATTGGTAACTCTTCTCTGTTTTGTGCTGTTATGAAAGAATTTAGTATTTTTATCTCCTGCCTCTAACCAAGATTCTCTGGATTTCTGTCGCCAAAAAATCTCTTCCTTAGTCAATACGTCCTCATATTCCAATAATAACTTCTTTTCTTCCATATATAATGTTTCATCCATCCCTAAGCTGATGACCTGAGAGTTAACCTCCTTCAACTTTTCTTCTAAGGCAAGTTTTTTTTCAAATATATTACCAAAACTCTCAGAATTCCATTCTAACAACTTTCTTTTAATGATTGTAAGTTTACTAACAACTATATACATTTTTGAGCCTGAGACCTGCTCTTCTTCCCACCAGTTTCTAATAAGATTTAGGATGTTATCATCTTGAAGCAACATTTGTTCAAATTTGAAGGGGCAATGCTTTGGCCTAGAATCTGCTAAAATTTATAGTTGAATAGGGTAATGATCTGAACCAGAAATGGGAATAACATTAGCACACATGGTAGCATTGATATTACTAAGAATTTCGTAAAGAAAGAATCTATCTAGTTTTTCTGCAATGTTGCAGAAGTTTTTCCTTATGTTATTCCAAGTAAAGGTATTATCTTCAGTGTGAATTTCAAGTAGGGTATATATGGATATCCAATCTATAAGATTAATAGCTGCTTGAGGCAATTTAGTGATACCACCCCTCTTCTCAGAAATCTTATTGATTGTATTAAAGTCCCCGCCCATCAGAAAAATTTGCTTGGGGTTAGATCCAAGAAACGTCTCAATCTCCATCCAGATTTTAAACTTGTCCTTCATTTGTGTAGGGCCATAAACATTGATGAGGTTGAAAACTAAGTTATTCCTGAAATTTCTAACTTGGCCAACCAATTTTGATGTTTTTCTAGAATAGTGAATGAGATAGATCTAGGGTCCCAGATAATCGCCAGACCCCCTGAAGCCCCTACTACCTTAGATTCTTCTAGGTTCCTAACCCCTAGTTTTTTTAAAAAAAACAAGTGCATCTTCTTTACTCATTTTTGTTTCTTAAATTAATAGAAAGTCTAACTTAGTACTGTTTATGTAGCATCGAAGAATCTGATTCTTGTTAGGGGCATTCAAGCCCCTAACATTCCAGGTTAGGACAATCATGTCTCCTTGGGAAGGCCCTTCCCCTTCCCAGCATATAAGAGAGTAGTGATTTTGACCTGGCCTGAAGAATCTCCATCTCTATTCCTAAGTTCCCCTTTAGATTTCCTACCCCTTTTCTTGAGGATTCGACCACAATCTGGAGAATCTTTACTATCTTGTGTGAAGGAAATACCATAGGTTTCAGGGTCACCTGCTTCTAAGTTTCTAATGTCAACCGACATATCCGTTGTTGCCTCGAAGTCCTCTAGCACTTGCATTTCCTTGATGCCCTTAATGAGAAGAGATCTTTGTAATAATAGTTCTTCTTCGTCACAAATTTCCTTCAAAAACATATCAATAAGTTCATCCGGGAGGGTATCTCCAACATATATTATGATAATTTCCACATCTTTCTCTATTTGTGCAGGATAACAAGCCGTAATAACTAGTTCTTTAGTTACCTGGATAATGTTTTCATTAAGTAATCCTTTTTGTTGACTCCCAGAAGGAGCAACATCAGCCTTCATCCCTATGAAGGGCATAGAAGAATCCACCTCAATCTCCTTCAAGCATTTCGACATCCCAACAATTGGGTTTGCCAATCCTAGGGACTCACAGGGGTCCAAATTAAGACCATTTCAATAAGGAGAAACACAAAATCTAGAGTCTAGGATCAATGGGAATAACATATCACCCCTATATTTCTGAAGTTCCAGACAGTCACCAGAATGTGAGGGGCTAATACAAGAGTCAATTTTCTTGCCCCCAGAAACATTACTCTTAGATTTAACATAGTGAGTAACTGTAAGTATATTAGAAGTGTGAATTCATTTAGATGCCATATGGGAGGGAGAGGAAACCTTTGCTCCTTGAGTATCAGAAAATAACCCAAAAACTTCTACAATGACTGGCCGGGTGCTCCTATTACAAGGTTTCCAAACCTCAGAATGCAATTTCAGATCCTTGTTAATTTTTATACAGGTTCTCGGCTCATTTATATTTAAAGTTTCTAAAGTCTCTAAATTATGTATATCCTTCTTCGATAAGTCTGCACCAACTGCAGACCCTGGTGGGATTAATGGGAAGTATGTACTGAGAGGGGATGGGTGAATCAGTACTTGTAAATTTTTTTGTATCCTTTAATCAATTAACCTTTTCAATCAATTGCATGTCCATTCAATCTAATCTAAACTATCTTGATGTGAGTTATATCAATTTCTAACATTAATAAGCATGTGAATCATTCATAGAAACATTCATGAACATAATTGACACATAACACAAGATATGGTATCACAGAAAACTCCTGTTAGGAAGTAAAAAATGCGATGGGGATGACACCTACAAAACTTCACTATCTGCAGATTGGAAGGGAGCCGGTTAAGGCTTACAATTTTATCACTTCTGATGATCTACCCTATTAGGAGTATCGGTGGAGACCTGTTAAAGTCTACTCTGTTAAGAGATTTAGCAACACTATTAAGTGTGTACTCGGTTAAGAGATTTGATGTTGGAATGTTAAATCCACCTTTCTTGAAAAGATTTTTACACTTTGCTCCACTTGTTAGAATGATAGAAAATTACAAATTGACCTAGTAAATGCAATATCTTATTGCTGATATAGATCCTATGTAGTTCACATAAAAATATTATCACTTTAACTGTGATTGAATAATACCTCTGATTATCGGTTTCCTCTGTTCTTGGTTCTACTAGCCAAATCGTTATTTTTCTGTTTTTAGTTCTTGAAACTCTCAATTCAATCCATATATGTGCTCATTTTTTTCTCCTCTCTCTTTCCTTCTTGCACACACATTCTAATGAATGATTGCATCATCTATTTATATATGGATTGATTTCATCGAGTTTGATAAAAACAATGTTAACTCTAAGATCGTGTTTACAACTTATACCTAGATCCCCTAGTCTATGTGTTTTAAATCAGTTAGACTGATTAAAGCACTTTAATTCATGTATCTTGTCCCTAAATAAATAGATTAAAAAAAATTAAATATCCTATAAATAGAATACACTTTCTTTATCTGACGTGGAAGTCAGATCCACTTTTTGCGAGCTGCAACTGACTTTTGGTTATGTCTGTCAGTCATCCTTAACTGTCCTTTGGTTTTGTCTGTCGGTTGCACTGTATCTGTCTTGTCGGTCTACACTGTAACTTGCATTTCGGGTTCCTCTGTCGGGTTCCACTTTATCTTTCTGCTTTGTGATTTTTGGTTTTCACACTAACTTGTGTCATCGGTTCTCTCTGTACTTAGTCATCTTTGGTGATCTCTTAATCTGATCTTTGGTTTTCTCTTTCCCATCTTTCGGTGTAGGCTTACCGAAAGTGTTGTTTGTATACCAATGACAAATTAATGTCATCAATCTCCCCCTTTGACATTAGTATCAAAAATTGATATGTGCAAAATACTAACAAAATGTTAAGTATATACAACATATATAATCCTTAGTCATTTAATGACTCCCCCTATGTATATGTCGATATTTCTGTACATATGATATCTTTTCCTCTTTCATAACATTTTACCTTTATGAATATACATATACATATCTATCATTTTCCCATTTTAATGAATGTACATAACATTTTCCCTTTTTATTTTGTACTCATATTATTTCCCCTTTATTTGATATTAAGGGCAAAGGTCAATTACCTTAGAGCTTATAAAAAATATGGGAATGTGAAGACTTCATGTCCTGCATCATTTTCTCCCATTGCTCTTTGAGGTTCTCTAGAGCCATGTGCTCAAGTGTGATCTTTGAATGCATATCATAGATGTTGTCTTCTACATATATTTCGGGAGTTCCTATCAGTTGTTTTGCAGAAATGATATGCTATTGTAGCAGTGTAAGATTTGGCAGAAGTTGAGCTTGTAGCTCGGTTACTTCTTCCCTGAAATGTGTTTCTGCTTCCCATATCTCTTGCCTTAACCTTTTTACCTCAATTATCTTCTCATAATGCAGTTTTACTGCAGTGTCTCCATCCGTGGTTAAGCTACTAGCACTATTTGCTAGATCTGCATCTAGCTTTGCTATATTGTCACTATTTTCCTTAGTGAACTTCTCTATTGTGCTCAACTTTTGAATTAAGGTAATAGCTTCAGATATGATGGGGTCTAATTTAGATATGAATTTTGATAGATTTAGCTTATTCACTACCACTTCTTAGCTGATGTTCTCTATTAGCTTCTATTGGTACTTCATTTCAGCTCTTTCCTCAATTGCCTTCTGAGCATCAATGTTCTGAGTTGTGATTGCATTGGTGAGGGTAGCTAGTTGATCAAGTATAGGCTTGTTTTGATCAATATCAACATCAGGTACAATTTGATGTAGTATGTGCCATGTTGTCTCAAGTACCATGGAGTCCCTGTTCTATTTCTTCAGCTTCTCTTGCAATGCCTTCCTCTGGCATATCTCTCCATATTCTTGTAATGCGTCAATGTCAAGTGTAGAGGGGTCACACTTCGGTATTTCAATGATTTCATCCAGTGTAACATCTAACTTGTTCTTCTTTGTCTTCTTATTTTTCTTTTATGACTCAGTAGAATGTAACACCATTGCCATTTTCTTATCCTTTTCTGTTGTGCTTGATGATGTGACCTGTTGTACTTCTTTCTGTTGTTTGGCGTCAGTTTCAGCTCATCAGGTGTTTGCAGACGTCTCCACATTCACCTTAGCATCATCAGTAGAACTCTTGTCTATTTTCTTAGGAGTATCATCTTTTGGTTTGTCTCCTTCATTGGTGTCCTTTGCATCATCCGTCTTGTTATTTTCATTCTTGTCTTGAGTATCTACATCTTTTTCTTTATCTCCTTCTGTAACCTTATTGGTTTCGGTTACATCTCGAGTGTTTCCGATGTCTTTCTGACCATCGGTGTTGTATTTGTTTGCTTCTTCTCCTGCATCCTTCAAAGTATCCTTCTCTAGTAATTTGCTTGTTTCTTGCAGGATGTTGATAGCTTGTATCAATATAGGCATGTTGCTTGGAATATTCACATGTGCAGTATCAATTGCTGTGTCATGTTCATCGGTTGTGTCTTTTGCAATACTAACATCTGCATCCTTATTGATTTCATCTGCTGGGTCATAGGTAATGTTAATGACATTATTATCCACAATGTTTTCATTTGTGGTATCATCCCATGTTTCATCTGCAACATTTGCAGTCTTGTTCCCTATTGTGTCATCCTCTTCTTTATCTAACTCAATGGATGTATAATCTTGAGTTTCCTTGTCAACATCTTATTGTTGAAGGTCTTTTTCAGGGCTTACCTCCTTAATAGGTCTGTTCATGATTTTGCACCATTTCTCGTGGCTGTCTTTTTCAAGTTCAATTAAATTGCCTTCAAGAAAATTATATGCCCTTAGCTTTGGTGATAATTCCTTCTTTTGTTTCTCCATCATCTCATCTATCTCTACCTTCTTAGATTCAGGTGGCATTAGAGAAAAAAGTACTCTCTCTGATTTCTTTCTCATCCTTCAATGCAAATGTCCAATGGGAGGATAATCTATCCAATAGTTCCCTTGGTACATAACTTCCTTCAAATTGCATTGGTATATATTTGAAGTTGTACATTTTAGCTATCATGGCTTCCTCAACTTTATTATGATCTTCTTGATTTAATTTCTGCCATTTTATAATGTGTGGATTTGTAATAGATCCAGAATTCGTAATATAAACACAAATGTCATCAATAGTGTCAGGTTCTTTTACCTTGAAATTTTATGCCTCTGTGTCTTCATCTTGCTCGGTGTCTTCTATGTCCTCTCGGGTTCTGATGAATTTCTTAACCTTCTTGTTTTGTCCTCTTTTCAGTGGGGGAGCTTTCCTTTTGTAAGTCTTGAATTTCCCTTTCTTCAGAGGTGAAGGAGTAGATTCTTTGGATGTTTGGCTTCTATTCCTTGAAGTAGCTGTTGTCCTTGGTTTCTTAGATGGTGACCGGTTTGGTGCTGTCCCATTTCACATCTCCTACTGATGGAAAATTTTCTTGAAAATAGAAGAAGATACACATTATTAGAGATCCAAAATTACAATTTTTTGACTTAGCATTCCTGATTGTCTTTAGGTTGTCCTTCAATTGATTCAGGAGTAGCTCAGATAAGTCCAATTGTGTACCCTTATTCACAATTTTTTATGCTATGCCCACTGCACCTGATGCTATGTTGTTTAATCTGCTTGCCTAGAAGAATTTGTAACCCAAAACACATGCACCAAACTTGATCTCATCATTGGTAACTGTTGTTACTTTCAATCCTTGGCCATCCCATTTGGCTCGTGTCATATTTTTAGTCTCTTCCCTTGGTGGATGCTTTAGTGCCTTTACTTTATCGGTTATGGGGTAACCAGTGACCACTTGGATGACATCTCGGGTTATTGCCTTCATTTCATCCAACCATAACTTATTGTTATGCATTCTTCTTAGCACTAACTAAATCCAATCAGTTTTGAAGACCTTTGAAAAAATTAGAGCATTGGTGATCCCTTTCACCTCAATGTGTTTGTGTTCTTCCTTAAGTGTTCCATCATCATTACAAAGCTTCTTGTAATCTTCTTCTACCTCTGATGTTACAATCTTTGCATTCTTGCAGTGTATAAAAGATCAAACATCTTCAACTAGCAAAACCCTAGTTGGAATGCGCAAAAATGCACCAGCATCGTCAGATTGTGAGGCAACCTCCAGATGGATCTTATAATTGGTTTCCTCACATGCTTTTTTCTTGATGAGCTTGAAATCATCTTTATTTGCATTCTTATATTTTCACGGTTCGTGAAGTCGATGCCATTTTTAGAAAATTAGGGCTTTTGTGTAATGTGCAAAAGTGGAGTTGTCGGTCTCGAAGAAAATACTGTTTGTGCATTCAAAGATCTATGTACTTCTTTGGAGTGCTGGAGGTTGAGTCGTGATCGCTCTGTAGCTTGGTTTCTTTTTGCCTGAAAATTGCCTTTCGTCATTCTGCTCTGGGTGTCGTGACAAATGAGTCATTCTGATATCCTATTTATAGCCATTGCCCTAAAATGCGTGCCATAAATGCTTACCAACTCCTCAGTGTATAAAGATTGAGTTCGTCGGTGAATACTTTACTTCCATCGGTGATTTTTACAACATTTCAGAGCAGTCGATGTTCACTTTTCTTTTACCGACAGTTTTCAGTATCACTGACAACTTGTTCATGAGCTTGTATACCGATGAGGATCGGTCTATACTAGTAAATTTTTCTTTTAACCAACACATTTAGGTAAATGTAGGCAGTCTTAACTTTGAGTGTATACCGACGGGTTTTGGTATATATGCCCGAAAGCATAGTTATCACATATTTCAACAATTTTGACCATGATGCATCTTTCTTATGCTAATTTGGAATTATATCAACATATTATGGAACTGATGTAAAGTAATAGCTTGAGGTAATGCAGTTCCATACTGACTTGTTCTGCTTAGGTGGGGTTGGTGATGTCACCGGATCCATTGGATGGGGTGTCACCATTTGTATTGCTCGTTCCAACTTCATCATTTCTTGAAGCTTTTCTCCACATTTTATCTCTAGCCCTTCGGATATCTTCAATGGTTTTTCCATTGGGATATGTGCTTGTCTCTGTCATTCGGTCTCTGCATTCTTTCTTGAGATCACCAACTTTATGATAGTGTAAGCATGCCATTCCGGGGTTTGTCCAACCTCTAGAATTTCTAGTCCATTGTCTCATACATTTTTCAAAAATATGACCATATCTTCCACATGCTATACAATTTTTCCAAGTATTGTAGTCCCATACATACTAATTACCAATTCTCTTCAGTTCATAGGGAGTTTCTTGACCTTTAGGCTTCCATGATTGTGTTTTCTTTTCTAGCATTCAAGAGTTGTGTGCCCATTCATTTTGCATGTAGGAAAATATTTGTCCATGTAGGTTTCCTTCTTTGGTTGTTTCATCTCAGACTTACATTCATATGCTTTATGACCTTTCTTGTTACATTTATAATAGAATCCTCCGAATGAAGATGTAGATTTATGACTACCTTTCATTTTGCCTCTACATACATTTGATGTATGGCCTTGCTTTCCATAGTGATTACATATAAGCTTTCTTGGTATTGGATTTTCATAGACATTCTTTGGATTGGATTGATTTTATGATTCTCCATATTCGGTGAAGCCTAGACCATTGTTGTTGTTGTTGACTCTTCCTTGTCCCGCAAGAAAATCATCTATTCTTTTATTGCTTTCTTTATCCTTTTTGATAATTTCATTATGCTGTTGCTGTATTCTTAATTCATCCTTAACTTTTCACTCTCATCCCCCAGTTCACCGATAGCTTCTATTATTTCAATGAGTTCAACATTTAGTTTGTTTTGCTCTTGACTCATAAGAATAATTTGATTTGTTATCTCATGGTGATGCTTTGTAAGTCTTTGTATTTCAGACTCTTTTTCTTGTAGCTTTTCTGTGATCTTTCTTCTATCATTAATAGCTAGTGTTATATCTTGTTCAGCTTGTCTAGCATTATTCATGACATCAATCATCCTTATCATATGTGTCTCTTGACCGATTTTCATAGATTTAACTTGTCTAGCCAGATATAGATTGATTTCAGTTAGGCTTGTGATGCTTTCTTCTGATGCTTTTCTTGTAGTTGATCCTGAAGACTCAAAGAAATCTGGAATTTCTTCCTCATGATAATATGTCTCATTATAGCGAGATGCCATATTCTTTCTTTCATCTAGCAATTGTCTCATGTTGATTTTAGCTTCTTTATATTGTTTATAGAACATTTGAATTTCAAGCATTTTGTTCTTAATATTCTTATCAAGTTTGTACTTCTCCATTGTATGATCTTTTCTCTTAAGCCTTTAAGCTTTCTAAGAAAAGACTTAGCTCTGATACCAATTTTTGGGATTAATGAGAAGTATGTACTGAGAGGGGAGGGGTGAATCAATACCTCTAAAACTTTTTGTATCCTTTAATCAATTAACCTTTGTAATCAATTGCATGTCCATTAAATCTGATCTAAACTATATTGATTTGAGTTATATCAATTCATAACATTAATAAGCATGTGTATCATTCATAGAAACATTCATAAACATAATTGACAAATAACACAAGATATGGTATCGCAGAAAACTCCTCTTAGGAAGTAAAAACTGGGGTGGGGATGACATGCACAAAACTTCACTATCTGTAGATTGGAAGGGAGCCGATTAAGGCTTACAATTTGATCACTTCTGATGATCTACCCTGCTAGGAGTATTGGTTGAGACCTGTTAAAGTATACTCTGTTAAGAGCTTTAGCAACACTGTTAAGTGTGCACTCGGTTAAGAGATTTGATGTTGGACTGTTAAATCCACCTTCCTTGAAAGGATTTTTACACTTTGCTCCACTTGTTAGAATGATAGAAAATTAAAAATTGACCTGGTAAATGCAATCTCTTATTGCTGATATAGATCATATGTAGTTCATTGTTGGGTTTAATGGGAAGTAGTACTGAGATGGGAGGGGTGAATCAGTACCTCTAAAACTTTTTCTTATCCTTTAATCAATTAACCTTTGTAATCAATTGCATATCCATTCAATCTGATCTACATTATCGTTTTGTAAGTTATATCAATTCATAACATTAATAAACATGTGAGTCATTCATAGAAACATTCATAAACATAATTGACACATAACACAAGATATGATATCGTAGAAAACTCATGTTAGGAAGTAAAAACTGCGGTGGGGATGGTACCCACGAAACTTCACTATCTACAGAATGGAAAGGGGCCGGTTAAGGCTTACAATTTGATCACTTCTGATGATTTACCCTATTAGGAGTATTAGTAGAGACCTGTTAAAGTCCACTCTGTTAAAAGCTTTGAGCAACACTGTAAAGTGTGCACTCGGTTAAGAGATTTGATATTGGATTGTTAAATCCACCTTTCTTAAAAGGAATTCTTACACTTTGCTCCACTTGTTAGAATGATAGAAAATTACAAATTGACCTGGTAAATGCAATCTCCCATTGCTGATATAGATACTATGTAGTTTACATATAAATAATATCACCTTAGCTGTGATTGAACAATACCCCTGATTATCGGTTACCTATGTTCTTGGTTATGCTAACCAAATTCTTCTTTTTCTGCTCTGGTTCTTGAAACTCTCAATTCAATCTATAAATGTGTTCGTTCTGTTCTCCACTCTCTTTCACACACATTATAATGAATAATTATACCATCTATTTATAGATGGATTGACTTCATCGAGTTGTGATAAAAACAATGTTATCTCTAAGATCAGGTTTACAACTTACACCTAGATCTCCTAGTCTATGTGTTTTAAATCAGTTAGACTAATTAAAATACTTACATTAATGTTTATTTTCCCTAAAGAAATATATTTAAAACAATCAAATATCCTATAAATAGAATACCCTTTCTTTATCTGACGAGGAAGTCAGATCCACTTTTTGTGGGCTGCAACTGACTTTCAGTTCTGTCTATTGGTCATGCTTGACTGTCCTTTGATTTTTACTGTCGGTTGCCCTGTGTTGGAAAGTTGACTACCTCAGGATGTATGACTCATTTTGTGTTTTCATAATGGCAACAAAGTCATGTTTAGTTTCTGTCATGAAAGAAAAAATGACTAAGTAAGGAAAATAGGGCAGACAAAGATACTTAGTGATCAACAAATTAGCGCACGTGTGAGAGATTGAATCAGCATATGTGCATTCAAATATAAGTTGTATGACATGTGTACATACTACATCCAGACATGCATAGTATGGAAGTATAGTATGACAAAGTTACAAGAAGATCAATAGACCAGCAGTCCAGGTGACAGAGCATGGAAGCCGACAAAGTGTTTTGATCAGCGTGTGTTATTTTGTGATGTAATGGCTAAGCGCCTTTTGTTATATGATTGTAATGATGTAATTAACATTGTAGTAAACACACTTGAAGCCAACTTGTTCAGAAGCATTGTATATTTTGTTTTAGGGCCAACAAGTGTTCTGTTTTGGGTCACGCCTATTTGGATTTGAATATATAAGTATGTAATGTAAAGATGTGATAGAAGTGTCGATTATTATGTAAGAGGAAGATACAGAGAGACAATATTACAAAGTTAGTATATGATATATCTCTTTTAGAGACCAAGAGCATTGGCGCATACACGGAACTGATTAGACAAATAGTGTCATCACAGCAGTTCATTTTGATATAGTGCATATCATCTTTCAGAAGGTTGTAGCCTTCATCTTACTAGGCAGTGAGCCATATACCTTTAACAGGGTTTTGCAAAAGACTCCTAACAGGGTCCGACCTTTAACCAGGTCATTGTAATCATATTGTAAAGACTACTTCTAACAGGGCAAATGAACTCTCACAAGTTCATTATACTTAGTACAATATTTGTGGGTACTAATTCCCACCGGGGTTTTCCTCTGATCAAGGTTTCCTCGTAATCATATCATGTGTTATGAGTTTTTATGTTAAGTTTCATTCTATGTATGATTGATTTATGTTTAAGTTGCTGAATAAGTAATTAATAGACAAATAGTGATTCACCCCCCCTCTCAGTGTTTCTAACAATTGGTATCAGAGCTCTGGTCCTCAGCAAATAAGTTTAACCACTTGAGGAGATCATGGACTCAGCAGAAGCAAAACACTTGAAAAAGAATTTTGAAGCAGCTCTTGAAGATCTTGACAGATCTAAAAAAGAAAATGAAGAACTTAGACTAAAAGTTGATGGCTCACAAATGCTTATCAAGAAACTAAGAAAAGATTTGAAAGATTGTTCTACAAGTGACTTAGGGAAAATGATCAAAAATCTCAATGAAGAGAATATGTCTCTGAAAGATAAATTTGAAAATCTTGATGAAAATCTCACAGACAACCAAATTGCTATTGAAGAAAAGATAAAAGAAAGCAAGCAATTAGATGATGAAATTTTAAAAGCAAACATGAAAGTTCTGGAATTGGAAAACATAAAAAAAAAGTTGGAATCTGAATTAACAGAAGCAAAGGATAAGATTGATAAAATTCACACAAGTTCTGATTCACTTAAATCTTAGCTCAATGCACAAAAGCAAAAAGGTGACACTACTGGTCTTGGATTCAATATAACACAAACCGAAGTCAATTCATTACAAGAAAGAGAGAAACCTCATGAAGCACTTTTAGAAACAAGGAAAGTTGAAAATGTTGAAGAGATTAAAATAGATCTACCAAAAAGGGAAATCAAGCAAGTTAAAAGAACTTGTTATGCATGCAACAAACATGGTCATTTGGAAAGAGATTGCAAAAAGGTAAGACCCTTCAATGGTTATTGTTTCTCTTGTAATAAACTTGGTCGTAGGGCTATACATTTTAGAACTCAGTCATAGTAGAATCAAAGAAGAATGAATCAAAACAATCAGAGAAATCTACCTCAAAAGAATTTGTAGAATACTACATGTCAGATATGTAACTACAATGGACACACAACAAAGAAATGTAGTATGATGAACAAAAGCATCATACCTCCTATCATCTGTCACACATGTGGAAAGGAAGGACACATCTCAAAGTTTTGTAGATCCAAAACTTAGAAGCAAGATGAACCTAAGAAATCACTATTTGAAGAGAAAGGAGAAGCTAAGTTTGTTCAAGAAAATGAAGATTCAAGAAAAATTTGGGTTGAAGTAGAGAAGGACAATGATGTTGAAAAAGTAGTTGATGCATCCATAGTGGACACACCCTCTACTTCTGCTTGAATAGACCTTCTTGGTCTTAGGGGGAGCTATTGTAGCTTAGGACCCCTATGCGGTTGGTATACTCACCTCTGAGTATGCGCCTATGAAATCATGGTTACAAGAACATTATATTGCTATTTTCATTCACGCATTGTATAAAATGCATCAGGATCAAAGTTTTAAAATCTTTGGGTAATTTGCGTACGGTTGCAACCATTAAATGTGGTAGATTGTATAAAAAGAAAGAAAGTATTCGATCATCTTCACACTTTCATTTGAAGAGCACATAATTTGGAGAGCATTGGAGCACTAGACATCAAGGCACAAAGGCATAACAGATTTGACAATTGAGCGAACGGATAAGGAGTTTGGAACAAAACCCTAGCAGTCGCGCCGTTTCAGAATTTTGTGAAACTCTACTTAAGTAAATTCCAAGTAAGTATGGCAACTCCAGTTGTGTTTGATATAGCAAAGAGGAAAAATTTTGTATTCAAGAAGAATCCATTAAAATCCATACTGTATGATGTGGAAGGGGCTTTCTCTAAAACCCCACTAGGTGTTGTTCACGTGGAAGATATCCATGCGTACATTTACTGTAAGAAGGAAACAGTAGGAGATGTCAAAATAGCTACTCATATGGCATCCATGATGAAACCTGACTACACATTCAAAGATGAATTCACGCACTTGATTGATAACCCTATCTTCGAGTATTCTAATGCGCATGAGTTTGATGAGTCTGAATGGGTAAAGATTTTATTGAGAAGAATACATGATGATATTTACTAGATTGGTGAGGTCCTTGTGCGTATCACCGCAGACTTAATTTATGAATTAACCAGACTTCCCAAGATGGGATCACTCTTTCCCATTGGCAAGGATGTCAAAAAGAAGATTGAACAAGTTTGTCTGTCCAAAAGTGACAAGCGCGGAATGACAGTTGACCCTATCAAAGAAGATTATATAAAAAGTATGACAATGATACTCGGGTATAAGTTTCAGCAAGCTAGCAGATTGAACAGTGTCTCTGCAACAACAGTCCTAGCAGCTATCAAAATGGTGAAGGATAAAACTCAATACAACTTATGTGAGATCTTGCACGGTGAATTAATTGACAACATCCGAATCATCAAACGTGACAGAAGAAAGACATTCAGGTTTGGATCTCTAATTATCTACTTGTATTTCCATATAGTTGGAAAGGTTGCAAACCTCTACCTAGACAGGAGCAAACCCACAATGTCTCAGATATCACTCCAGGTCACATTAGAAAGCAGTGCAAGGGATGCCATGTATATGGATATAAAGACATTCAAAATCAAAATGCAGAGCAAGTACAAATTATCTGAGAAGATAGTTGACAAATACAAAGATCCCATATGTTTCATGGTAGAAACAGATTGCACATGCATGGAGGCAGTTGAACCCAGAACCAAATGGATTCATCCTCTTGGTTATGAAGTGGAAGAACATGTACTAGAAGGATATGCGCAAGTTCTATTGACAATGTCCAAAGATCCTAATGAGCCTAGGTGGGGCACATACATAGAGAAGACAAATGAAGTGGATACTATCTTACACAGTGCTGATAATAAAAGGAAAGCATCTAGAATCACATCCAACATACTGAAAGTTCATGGAGTCACCCAAGAAGATCTTGACAAATCTAGAGATGCCAAGATAGCAAAAGAACTTGAGAAAGCTGAACAGATATAGAAGAAGAAGAAAGTAGAGAGCACCTTTGCACCCTCTACCACCATTGACTTAGATTCATCTACACTGTCTACACCAAGCAAGAAAACTAGAGGAAGAAAACATGCACCTACAAATCACCCATCCTCAAGGAACACTCGGAGCAAAGCTAAGATTACTCAAGCTCCTCCTGAGGTAGGATTTAGACCTAGTCTAAATGTTTTAAGGAATAGGATTGTTAATTATGGGAGATTAGATACACTATCTAAAGTCTATGACAAGTATCAAGAAATTGATAAGACCGAGATACACTCTATGATCATATCTCATATGATGAAGTTCAAGAAGACAGTTCTTGAGCTCAATACAATAATACCAGATCAGTTATGGAACTTGTTGGAGATAATGAAAAAACATGCAATAGAGGAAGACATAAGGATAAGAGAAGAAATATTGGATTCTCTTCTTCCTGTATGCTCGTATGATGAGAAGGCCATATTGTTGGATCTAGTGAAGTCTCATCTCCAAACTAAGACAAGGACCCTACAAATTATGAACAAGGAGTATGAACAGATAGGTAAGGAGACTGAAAAGGAATTTTCACAAGTCTTTATGGATAGACACATGTATCCACCAACGTCATCTACAACAAAAGTTACTCCAGCTCCTCCCAAATAGGCTACAAAACCAGTAATTCACATTGCTCCTATAACAGGTCCACAGGTCTCAGCGCCCATAGTGACAATAACTTCTGATACAGATAAAGACTCAGAAGACACTATAGTAGTTGACAATGTCAAGATATCCATGACTACATCTGAAAAAGATATGGAGAAAGTTGATAAGGCATTTGTAAGCACTAAAGAAATGTGCACTGATGATACCTCTGCACAACAAGATGAAGTTCCCATCAATGATAAAATTGACATAAATATAGATACTCAAGATGATATTCAAGGTGACAAGATGCCGATAAAAGAGAAACCAGTGAAGGTTGAATGCGTGGATACCAGTCAGAACACTATATTCTAACCATCCACTCAACCATCTACCTCATTGTTGTCAAGGTTAACTCTTGATTCAGCAAGTTTGGATGCATGGGGAGAAGAAGAACTAATCAAAATCAGTGTTCTTGCTATGGAAAAAGCAAAGGAAAAATAAGTGATGAGGAACCCTCGCTTTTTGGAAACAATGAACATTTTGAATGACTTAGTGTCGGCTGACCAGAAAGTAGCCAAAGTCCAATCAGTTGAAGATATGGACAATATTTTTTCAAACTTCAAATCACACTTCATAAGCTTAGTAGACTTTGCTACTAAGATTGCAGAAGATGAATATAAGGAGAGACTGAATGATTTGGTAAAGAACTTTACCTTAGACTTGAACTTCTTAAAGACTGGACAATCTATATTGAAGAAATTGGCAGATAAAGGAAAGAGAGTCATAGCAAACTGTATGGAGAGAGTAAAGCTCACCTCTGAGCACACCAAAAAGGTAGAAGAGGTAGAGTTAATGATAGATAGCATAAGAAAATCCATTGAAACTTCCACGCAAGACAAGAACATAGGTAACAATGTCTACCAAGGGCAGTTAGATAAAATTGAGAAAGCAAAGTTAGAAATCAACAAGATAAGGGTAAGACAAACCTAGTTAAGAAATGCACTTGCGTCATCCTTCGTAGTCCTCAATGAGAACATCAAACATATTGATGCCACTATTGTGATATATGATCAAGGTCCCTGCATGGATATGATAAAAATGGAGAAGCTGACATATGCATTATGCACGCATCTACAAACAGTTGATGCTTATAAAGTATTTTGGCAGAAAGAGATCTAATATCTTAAAATTATGTACCCTGAAGTATATATGGAGTAAGTATGCAGTAGACTTACAAGTTTTTGTATACCTTTGTCATTAATGTCAAAGGGGAAGTATATAGAATGTGTATAAGCAGAGAAGTATATGTATATATGATGTTATACAATCACTTTTTGTGTTAATTCATTTTGAGTAACTTGACCACATTCCTTTGTTGCCATAAATGAAAAAGGGGGAGATTGTTGGCAAGTTGACTACCTGAGGATGAATGACTCATTTTGTGTTGTCATCATGGAAACAAAGTCATGTTTAGTTTCTGTCATGAAAGACAAAATGACTAAGGAAAACAGGGCAGACCAAGATACTCAGCGATCAACACATGAGTGCACGTGCGAGAGATCGAGTCAACATATGCACATTCAGATATAAGTTGTATGACATGTGTACATACTACATCCAGACACACATAGTACGAAACTACAGTACAACAAATTTACAAGCAGATCAATAGACCAGCAGTCTAGGTGACAGAGCATGGAAGCCGAATAAGTGTTTTGATCAGCGTGTGTTATTTTGTTATGTAATGGCTAAGCGCCTTTTTTTATATGATTGTAATGATGTAATTAACATTGTAGTAAACACTCTTTAAGCTGACTTGTTCGGAAGAATTGTATATTTTATTTTAGGGCCGACTAGTGTTCTATTTTGGGTCGTGCCTATTCGGATTTGAATATATAAGTATGTAATGTAAAGATGTGATAGAAGCATCGATTATTATGTAAGAGGAAGATACAAAGAGACAGCACTATGAAGTCAGTATATGATATATCTCTTTGATAGAGAAAGAGCATTGGCGCATACACGGAACTGATCAGACAAAAAGTGTCATCACATCAGTTCATTTTGATATAGTGCATATCATCTTTCAGAAGGTTGTAGCCTTCATCTTATTGGGTAGTGAGCCTAGGTAGTTAGCCATATACCTTTAATAGGGTTTTGTAAAAGACTCCTAATAGGGTCCAACCTTTAACCAGGTCATTGTACTCATATTGTAAAGACTACTTCTAATAGGGCAAAGGAACTGTCACAAGTTCATTATACTTAGTACAATATTTGTGGGTACTAATTCCCACTGGGTTTTTCCTTTGATCAAGGTTTCCCCGTAATCATATCATGTGTTATGAGTTATTATGTTAACTTTCATTCTATGTATGATTGATTTATGTTTAAGTTGCTGAATAAGTAATTAATAGACAAGCACTGATTCACCCCCCCTCTCAGTGTTTCTAACAATTGGTATCAGAGCTCTGGTCCTTAGCAAATAAGTTGAACCACTTGAGGAGATCATGGACTCCGCAGAAGCAAAACACTTGAAAAATAATCTTGAAGCAGCTCTTGAAGATCTTGACAGATCTGAAAAAGAAAATGAAGAACTTAGACTGAAAGTTGATGGCTCACAAATGCTTATCAAGAAACTAAGAAAAGATTTGAAAGATTGTTCTACAAGTGACTTAGGAAAAATGATCAAAAAGATCAAGGAAGAGAATATGTCTCTGAAAGATAAAGTTGAAAATCTTGATGAATAGCTCACAGACAGCCAAATTGCTATTGAAGAAAAGATCAAAGAAAGCAAGCAATTAGATGATAAACTTTTAAAAGCAAACATGAAAGTTTTCGAATTGGAAAACATAAAAAAAAAGTTAGAATCTGAATTAACAGAAGCAAAGGATAAGATTGATAAACTTCACACAAGTTCTGATTCACTTCAATCTCAGCTTAATGCACAAAAGCAAAAAGGTGACACTACTGGTCTTGGATTCAATATAACACAAACCAAAGTCAATTCATTACAAGAAAGAGAGAAACCTCATGAAGAACTTTCAAAAATAAGGAAAGTTGAAAATGTTGAAGAGATTAAAGTAGATCTACCAAAAAGGGAAATCAAGCAAGTTAACAGAACTTGTTATGCATGAAACAAACATGGTCATTTGGCAAGAGATTGTAAAAAGGTAAGACCCTTCAATGGTTATTGTTTCTCTTGTAATAAATTTGGTCATAGGGCTATACATTGCAGAACTCAGTCATATCAGAATCAAAGAAGAATGAATCAAAACAATCAGAGAAATCAACCTCAAAGGAATTTGTAGAACACTACATGTCAGATATGTAACTACAATGGACACACAACAAAGCAATGCATTATGATGAACAAAAGCATCAGACCTCCTATCATCTGTCACACATGTGGAAAGGCAGGACACATCTCAAAGTTTTGTAGATCCAAAACTTAGAAGCAAGATGAACCTAAGAAATCACTATTTGAAGAGAGAGGAGAAGTTAAGTTTGTTCAAGAAAATGAAGATTCAAGCAAAATTTGGGTCGAAGTAAAGAAGGACAATGATGTTGACAAAGTAGTTGATGCATCCACAGTGGATTCACCCTCTACTTCTGCTTGAATAGACCTTCTTGGTCTTAGGGGGAGCTATTCTAGCTCAGGACCCCTGCGCGGTTGGTATACTCACCTCTGAGTATGCACCTATGAAATCATGGGTACAAGAACATCATATTGCTATGTGCATTCACGCATTGTCTAAAATGCATCAGGATCAAAGTTTCAAAATCTCTAGGTAATTTGCATATGGTTGCAACCATTAAATGCAGTAGATTATATAAAAAGAAATAAAGTATTGAATCATCTTCACACTTTCATTTGAAGAGCACATAATTTAGAGAGCATTGGAGCACTAGACATCAAGGCACGAAGGCATAACAGATTTGGCAGTTGAGCGAATGGATAAGGAGTTTGGAATGAAACCCTAGCCGTCGTGCCATTTCAGAATTTCATGAAACCCTACTTAAGTAAATTCCAAGTAAGTATGGAAACTCTAGTTGTGTTTGATATAGCAGAGAGGAAAAGGTTTGTATTCAAGAATTATCCATTCAAATCCATACTGGATGAGGTGGAAGGGGCTTTCTCCAAAACCCCTCTAGGTGTTGTCACATGGAAGATATCCACGCGTACATTTACTGTAAGAAGGAAACAGTAGGAGATGTCAAAATAGCTACTCATATGGCATCCATGATGAAACCTGACTACACATTCAAAGATGAATTTGTGCACTTGATTAATTACCCTATCTTTGAGTATTCTAATGCGCATGAGTTTGATGAGTCTGAATGTGTAAAGATTTTGTTGAGCATAATACATGATAATCTTTACTGGATTGGTGAGGTCCCTGTGCGTATCACCATAGACTTAATTCATGAATTAACCAGACTTCCCAAGATGGGATCACTCTTTCCCACTGGCAAGGATGTCAAAAAGGAGATTGAACAAGTTTGTCTGTCTAGAAGTGACAAGCGCAAAATGACAGTTGACCCTATCAAAGAAGATGATATAAAACTTCTGACAATGATACTCAGGTATAAGTTTCAGCAAGCTAGCAGATTGAACAGTGTCTCTACAACAACAATCCTAGCAGCTATCAGAATGGTGAAGGATAAAACTCAATACAACTTATGTGAGATCTTGCGCGGTCAATTAATTGACAACATCCGAATCATCAAACATGAAAGAAGAAAGACATTCAGGTTTGAATCTCTAATCATCTACTTGTATTTCCATATAGTTGGAAAGGTTGCAAACCTCTACCTAGACAGGAGAAAATCCACAATGTCTCAGATATCACTCAAGGTCACATTAGAAATCAGTGCAAGGGATGCCATGGATATGGATATAAAGATATTCAGAATCAAAATGTAGAACAGGTACATATTATTTGAGAAGATAGTTGAAAAATACAAAGATACCATATGTTTCATGGTAGAAATAGATTGCACATGCATGGAGGCAGTTGAACCTAGAACCAAATGGATTCATCCTCTTGGTTATGAAGTGGAAGAACATTTGCTAGAAGGATATGCGCAAGTTCTATTGACAGCGCCCAAAGATCCTAATGAGCCTAGGTGGGGCACATACAGAGAGAAGACAAATGAAGTGGATACTATCTTACACAGTACTGATAATAAAAGGAAAGCATCTAGAATCACATCTAACATACTGAAAGTTCATTGAGTCACTCAAGAAGATCTTGACAAAGCTAGAGATGCCAAGATAGCAAAAGAACTTGAGAAAGCTAAACAGATCTAGAAGAAGAAGAAAGTAGAGAGCACCTCTGCGCCCTCTACCACCATTGACTTAGATTCATCTACACTATCTACACCAAGCAAGAAAACTAGAGGAAGAAAACATGCACCTACAAATAACCCATCCTCAAGGAACACTCGGAGAAAAGATAAGATTACTCAAGATCCTCCTGAGGTAGGATTTAGACCTAGTATAAATGTTTTAAGGAATAGGATTGTTGATGAAGGGAGATTAGATACACTATCTAAAGTCTATGACAAGTATCAAGAATTTGATAAGACCGAGATACACTCTATGATCATATCTTATATGATCAAGTTCAAGAAGACAGTTCTTGAGCTCAAGACAGTAATACCAAATCAGTTATGGAACTTGTTGGAGATAATGAAAAGACACGCAATAGAGGAAGACATAAGGATAAGAGAAGAAACATTGGATACTCTTTTTCCTATATTCTCGCTTGATGAGAAGGCCATATTGTTGGATCTAGTGAAGTCTCATCTCCGAACTGAGACAAGGACCCTACAAATTATGAACAAGGAGTATGAAAAGATAGGTAAGGAGACTGAAAAGGCATTTGCACAAGTCTTTATGGATAGACACATGTATCCACCAACGACGCCTACAACAAAAGTTTCTCCAGCTCCTCCCAAAAAGGCTACAGAACCAGTAATTTAGATTGCACCTATAACAAGTCCACAAGTCTCAGCGCCCACAGTGACAATAACTTCTGATATAGATAAAGAATCAGAAGACACTATAGTAGTTGACAATGTCAAGATATCCATGACTGCATCTGAAAAAGATATGGACAAAGTTGATAAGGCATTTGTAAGCATTGAAGAAATGTGCACTGATTATACCTCTGCACAACAAGATGAGGTTCCCATCAATGATCAAATTGACATAAATATAGATACTCAAGATGATATTCAAGGTGACAAGACGCCGATAAAAGAGAAACCAGTGAAGGTTGAATGCGTGGATACAAGTCAGAACACTATATTGTCACCATCCACTCAACCATCTACCTCATTTTTGTCAAGGTTAACTCCTGATTCAGCAAGTTTGGATGCATGGGGAGAAGAAGACCTAATCAAAATCAGCATTCTTGCTATGGAAAAAGCAAAGGAAAAATAAGTGATGAGGAACCCTCAATTTTTGGAAATAGTGAACATTTTTAATGACTTAGTGCCGACTAACTAGAAAGTAGCCAAAGTCTAATCAGTTGAAGATATGGACAATATTTTGTCAAACTTCAAATCATACTTCATAAGCTTAGTAGACTCTGCTACTAAGATTGCAGAAAATGAATATAAGGAGAGACTGAATGATTTGGTAAAGAAATTTACCTTAGACTTGAACTCCTTAAAGACTGGACAATCCATATTGAAGGAATTGGTAGATAAAGGAAAGAGAGTCATAGCAAACTGTATGGATAGAGTAAAGCTCACTTCTGAGCACACCAAAAAGGTAGAAGAGGCAGAGTTAATGATATATACCATAAGAAAATCAGTTGAAACTTCTACGCAAGACATGAATATATGTAACAATGTCTACCAAGGGAAGTTAGATAAAATTGAGAAAGCAAAGTTAGAAATCAACAAGATAAGGGTAAGGCAAACCCAATTAACAAATGCACTTGCGCCATCCTTAGCAATCCTCAATGAGAACATCAAATAGATTGATGCCACTATTGTGATATATGATCAAGGTCCCTGCATAGATCTGATAAAAATGGAGACGTTGACATATGCATTATGCGTGCATCTACAAACAGTTGATGATATGAAAGTATTTTGGCAGAAAGAGATCCAATCTCTTAAAATTGTGTACCCTGAAGTATAGATGGAGTAAGTATGCATTTGACTTACAATTTATTGTACACCTTTGTTATTAATGTCAAAGGGGGAGTATATAGAATGTGTATAAGCGGAGAAGTATATGTATATATGATGTTATACAGTCACTTTTTGTGTTAAGTCATTTTGAGTAACTTGACGACATTCCTTTGTTTCCATAAATGAAAAAGGGGGAGATTGTTGGAAAGTTTACTACCTGAGGATGCATGACTCATTTTGTGTTGTCATCATGGCAACAAATTCATGTTTATTTTCTGTCATGAAAGACAAAATGACTAAGGAAAACAGGGCAGACAAAGATACTCAACGATCAACACATCAGCGCATGTGTAAGAGATTGATTCAGCGTATGCACATTCATATATAAGTTGTATGACATGTGTACATACTACATCCAGACATGCATAGTGCGGAACTACAGTACGAAAAAGTTACAAGCAGATCAATAGACCAACAGTCCAGGTGACAGAGCATGGAAGCTGACTAAGTGTTTTGATCAACATGTGTTATTTTGTGATGTAATGGCTAAGCGCCTTTTGTTATATGATTGTAATGATGTAATTAACATTGTAGTAAATACGCTTGAAGATGACTTGTTCGGAAGCATTGTATATTTTGTTTTAGGGCTGACTAGTGTTCTATTTTGGGTCACACCTATTCAGATTTGAATATATAAGTATGTAATGTAAAGATGTGATAGAATCGTCGATTATTATGTAAGAGGAAGATACAGAGAGACAGTAATATGAAGTCAGTATATGATATAGCTCTTTGAGAGAGCAAGAGCATTGGCGCATACACAGAAATGATCAGACAAACAGTGTCATCACAATAGTTCATTTTGATATAGTGCATATCATCTTTCAGAAGGTTGTAGCCTTCATCTTATTGGGCAGTGAGCCATATACCTTTAACAGGGTTTTGTAGAAGACTCCTAATAGGGTCCGACCTTTAACCAGGTCATTGTACTCATATTGTAAAGACTGCTTCTAACAGGGCAAAGTAACTCTCACAAGTTCATTATACTTAGTACAATATTTATGGGTACTAATTCCCACCGGGGATTTTCTCTGATCAAGGTTTCCCCATAATCATATCATGTGTTATGAGTTGTTATGTTAAGCTTCATTCTATGTATGATTGATTTATGTTTAAGTTGCTGAATAAGTAATTAATTGACAAACACTGATTCACCCCCCCTCTCAGTGTTTCTAACACCCTATATCTATTTTTTCGGTCTGCACTGTACCTTGCATTTTGGGTTCCTCTGTCGGGTTCCACTCTATCTTTCTGCATTGCGATTTTTGGTGAACACACTACCTTGTGTCATCGGTCCTCTCTGTACTTAGTCATTTTTGGTTATCTTCTAATCTGATCTTCGGTTTGCCCTTTACTGTCTTTCGGTGTAAGCTTACCAAAAATGTTGTTTTGAATACTAATGAAAATTTAATGTCATCAATCTTCCCCTTTGACATTACTATCAAAAATTGATATGTTCAAAATACTAACAAAATGTTAAGTATATACAACATATATATTCCTTAGTCATTTAATGACTCCCTCTATGTATATACCGGTATATCTGTGTAAAGGAGAAAATGATGTTTATGGACAAAGAGTGGTTTGATACTCAAATCATTTATCACCTTACATTTAATGTTTAGAGTGGAGGGATAAATAAGACATTCCCTTTTATTCTCAAATGCAGAAAGGAAGGATCCAAATTGATCAACCCAAAAATGATAAATGCATAAATGTATCAATCTATTGGAAATAAGAATAACGAAGGAGATATTAGGTTTCCCTCTTAAAAATGTGTGTGAATGAATGCAAATGTTTGATAGATTTAGAATGATTAAGGATTTGAATTGAAATGGATAGGAGAAATGCACTAACCTCAAAATATTGCAGATCAAAGAATGTTGTTTTCTGAGGTCTGTGCTTAGTTTCTGGAAAATTTGAAAATGTACTAGAAAAATGTGGGCCTCTGATTTAGCCATACACTTCAACATGGTCATTGCTCTTCAATCACATACATAAATGAATATAGATTAATTCATCCTACATGTGTGAATGAATTGACCTGTTGCCTTCTACAAGGTTGGAGTATGAGCTTGCTCTCAGATCATTGCAAGCTCAGTGACTACACCGAAGACCTAAATGAAGGATTTAAAAAGCTATATGTTGAGAGTAAACTGTTGATTAATCTAAATGCAAATGCAAATATAGATTTATATTAATCCAAGCTAGTTAGAATTCAGTTTTAGAGCACCAAATCGAAAGTATGAGATATTCAGTTTTAAACCCAAAATAAAGTGTGCTCTAAATTAGATTGATTTGCTTGAAAGTAATAAACACCAGATATTAAATAAAAGCTAAAACATGCAAGAAAGCTAAGATAAAATGCAGTATAATAACTTTAGATAAAATATTAGGATCCTTTGTGAAGGAAAAGAGTTTCTCTTTTATAGAAATCTCTCTCGAATCGACGGTCGAGATCAAACAAAAAGAGTGGCTCAGATTCGATTGAAGAAGCACAATCCATGTGCAAGTGATTTGATTGGTCAAGAGAGTTAGTTGACTGAACTGACTGATCAGTTATTTTGGAAACTTCCAAAATCAGTTCACAGTTAACTGAAATGTTTCCAAAATGATAAACAGTGGAGAGTTAGTTAACTGAGTGGAACTCGATTGTTTCCATTTTGATAAATCAGTTAACTAAATTTGATGACGTCATATGAATTTTTAATAAATTAATTGATTCTGGATGCACATTTATGTTTTATTAATTAATTTAATTCCTTTTTGATTTAATTGACAATTTTGTAATTTTTATTTAATTAATATGTAAGAATATTAATTAAATAATAGTATAAAGTTTATTTGCCAATGTAATGTGATTTTAGGAATTAATTAATTAATCAAGTACGATGAATAATTAGGACCTAAGCTTTAGGTCAGATCAGTTTGAATTCAATGAATTGCCTATTTGATTTAGGACTTAGAATAATCAAGATTAGGGTTTCTTGATTAATTGTTGAGATTGGGGGTCTTGGGTTTAAGTGACCATTTTTAGGTGATTACAGGGGGACCCAGGTCAAGGTCAAGGTCAAGGTTGACCCTGACCTAGGTCAAGGTTGAAATCGACCTTGACCCAGGGGGTCAGAACCCCTAGAAAATGTGCCAGGTGGGATAGAAGGTGCCCGAAGAGGCCCAATCAAGGTCCTAAACAAGCACAAAAGTAGGAGATGATGTAGAAATGAGGGTAAAATATGATGGTGGTCAAAAAAACCCTTAAGGAGGGCTAAACATTCTTATCATAGTGCTTCCATTTTAAGACGATACATTAAGCCCCCACTTTAGCGGAAGTATGGAAATTGAACATGCTTTCGGTAAAGTTAGAAGAAAGACTCTTTCAGATCGCAATGAGGTAGAACATCACTAAGTCAAGGACATGAGTCCCTAGATTAGTGATTCTAACTCAACATACATGCATAAAGATATGGAAGTAAAGAGAAATCAATCATAGGAAACATACATGATTACATAAGCAAGACAAGAACAACACTATAGATAACATAGCTTCATGATCTAATCCTACTAGCATGAAAGAAAAAAAGAGAGAAAATAGATAGTGATTACCTCGCCTAGTAAGATGACCACCTTACCATGAATCACCAAGGAGGGAGATCCCAATAGGTTCACCCATAAACTGTGCTTGTAATTGTAATGCGTCTTCTGACGGCTTTTGAAATATCCATAGATCCACATTATTGTATCACTATGAATATAAAATGTGTCTTTTTAGGATTTAGCAACTTATGTGTGTTACCTTCCAAGGATTTAGCATATTGTAAAATGTAAAATGCGCATCTCTTTAGGATTTAGCAACTTATGTGAGTTACTTTTCGAAGATTTAGCAAAAATAAAAGTAAAAATGCATGTCCCTTGAAGATTTAGCAACTTATGTGCGTTACCTTCCGAGGATTTAGCATGCGGAAAAATATAAATTAATGTAAACTATAGTACAAGGGAGACCCTATATATGCCCCCCTCCTTATCATGACTACCTACTAGGAAGGATAAGGAAGAGAAAGAGGATACATACTTCACAAGGTAAGGAGATATCCAACCTAACAATAATGTATACCATATTCTTAGCGAAGAGTCTTGACTCTTACATCCAAGAGCATAGATAATCGTAAAATGGATATGTCACTTATGGAAAAATAATCCTCAAAATGGAAGAGATCTTATCATCAAGACCCTCACCATAGAGGAGTGCTTAGGATAAAATATCATCTTCTAAAGAAAAGAGGGACCAAAGATTCAATCATCAAGCCCCCTGCGATGAAGAGGAAGAGGAATCTTGGAACGAAGGAGTCAAACTCTTAACCAAAGCAAGGGCAAGAGTTTATCAAGAGCATGGTTTTAAAAATAAAGAGGTGATGACCTAGGACAATCACCTCTCGTATAAGAGGGTATCCATAGTAAAAAATATACATCTTTATAAGGAAATAATGTTATATGATAAATAAATTCCACTAAGATAAGGAAAGTAGATCCTTAGATAGAGGAAGAAGGAAAATACCTTTCCCCCCAGGGGTGAAAGCAAGGGATATATCAAATTATATCAAGAGATATTGTAGCAAAGAGATATCGTGTGAGAAGTGAAAAAGTAACCCTTGTGAGGGATAGCACATTATTCAGTTTCCAAGGTGAGAGATGTATCAACCATGGAAACCCAATGTCAAACAACGAAATAGGTTATAATCAAAGACATAGATCCTTAATGCAAACCAAAATTTTCATGTATGTTGGATATCACATAATAGATAGATATTGCTTAACCAAGGGAAAAGTGAATCCCGGAAAGACAGAAAAGAAGGAGATGGCATCCTTGCCCCCCAAGTGTAGGAACAAGGATGAAAGGGGACCTATTATATTGCTCACAATACTATGCAAGACAACGAGCCCCCAAATATTAGGCTAACATTATTTACATAATATGGAGTTCCATAATAGGAACATAAATGTTATTTATAGAAAATAGGATTGAAATACAACTCATTGCCACATGATATATAAATAATGAGCTGCCTAATCTTATAATGTAAAGCTTGATATTCATTAGAATGATCATGAAATCTATGAAAGAAACAAAAAGGAAGAATATTCAAGTATAGATTACATTTATTTTTGCGTTTAGGTCTAGTAATCATCTTAGCACAAAGGAGTTTAGGCAGAACAACCTCTTGGTCAAATTCCTTAATAGGGTCATCATGTTTTGAAGTATTATTTGAGATGTTTGTAACATTTCTATGTTGTTGAGGATTAAATCCAAATCCACAAGAAGGCTCATACCCCTCATTCTTTAAGGGCATTTTAATTCCTTGTTTATGCTTAGCACATCCTTGACTATGGAATCCTTGTTTAACTAGTAAATGATAACCAAGACCATAACAAGAAGCCATATGAAAAGAAGTCCATTGAACTTCAGTAGTCACTATGTCATCATTAGTATGTTCGATAGATTCACAAGACAGAAAATTAAAGGAATACATCCTAGGAGAATATGGGGTAGGAGCTTGATTCACCAAAGGATCATCACTAAGAGGGAGAGCATTAAGGTAATTCGTATCATTTTCCACTAATGCCTCATTACTAGAAGGAATCCCAATTAGAGGTAATGTGTTAATAATGTTATCTTCTTTCTGTAAAAAGACTACATAAGGGGAGTGTGTTTTATAAAAAAGAGTCACCATCATGTATGAATATGTCATCCATTAATAAATCACCCTCTTGTATCAAAGCATCTTCACAAGGAGGAGATAAATTGATGTCTTTATCCAAGGGTTCATCCCAAAAAATAGAATCGGCCATAATGGCTTCATGAGGAAGAGAGTAATCAACATCCAAATCCAAAGGTTCATCCCAAATAGGAGGATTGTCATCCCTATCATTAAAGCACATTGTAGGAGCGCCTATAGCTTGATCCCTAAAGGGGAAATAATTATATTCTAAAGTAGGCTCATATAAAATACATATATTAGGAGAAGAATTAACATCAATTCTTAACTCATCTCCATGGAGGGAAAGGTTAAAGTCATATGCTTGCTCTAATATATCCTAACAAGCTAATACAGGAGAGGACAAATCAACATCACACGCACTAAATGAAATCTTTCTAGGTGTATCAATGTTGTAAATAGTGGAACATGAAGGTAACCATGCATACACACTATGGTAAAGGTCAGTTGAAGAGATTGTAGAGGAGGATGAAATAGGAATAGGATTGATGGAGAGCTCATTCGAACCATTTTCATCCTCACTTCCATGTACCTCATTAAGGGATCTATTCTCTTGTACAATAAAATTTTCATCAAAGTATTCAAAACAAGAGTCATACATGTTGAACACAATAAAATTATAAGCATGTAAATGTTTTTGTGTTTTTAGAGAAATTTTATATTCTTTTTTTATGTATTTTTGGAATATAAATGCAAGCTCATAAAAGAAAACCTACTTTTAAATGCATGCAAATCTAACACCAAAAAGAAAGAGTTGTCTATCGTGGGTTCACCAAAATGTAAAGGAGAAAATGATGTTTATGGACTAAGAGTGTTTTGATACTCAAATAATTTATCACCTTAAATTTAATGTTTAGAGTGGAGGGATAAATAAGACATTCCCCTTTATTCTCAAATGCAGAAATGAAGGATCCAAATTGATCAACCCAAAAAGGATCAATGCATAAATGAATCAATCTATTGGAAATAAGAATAAAGAAGGAGATCTTAGGTTTCCCTCTTAAAAATGTGTGTGAATGAATGTAAACGTGTTATAGATTTAGAATGATTAAGGATTTGAATTGAAATGGATATGAGAAATGCACTAACCTAGAAATATTATAGATCAAAGAATGTTGTTTTTTGAGGTCTGTACTCACTTTATGGAAAATCTAAAGTATGATCCGGAACCAGAACGTAGAGACGAACAAAACCTAGAAATCATTTTCTAGTCCAATATCATTTTGAGAAAAAGGTCAACCTTGACCCACAAATGTCACCCCTGACCCAATAATCTCAACCCTGACTTGCACAGGTCCCATAGAAAATCTATTTGCGAATCCCAATAGTTCGCTGAAAAGGGTATCCAGATCTAAGTTCAAATCCATAGTCCCACACCTGTACCTAGAAGAAAAAGATAATTTTTTGTTGGGGGGGGGGAGGGGTTTTCCTTAGTCAAACCCTGATTTAGGAATTAACCTTGAAATAAAGAATTCTAGCAAGTAGTAGAAGTAAATCTGACAATGAAGCTATGATATTCAATAGATATGTAATTGTATTTCGAATGTAAGAAAGTATGTAAATATGAAATCTTGGACTCAATAGAAACCATAAACCTCCATGATTGTATGCTTGGTATACACCTTAAAGGGAGAATGAATGAGTGTTTGAGGATGCACAATGGATCTTGAAGGAAGATCACACCACCATGATGGCTAGATCTAGGGTTTGAATGATGAATCTTGAATGTTTGAACCAAATCCCTTCAAAGGCTTGAAAGCTTGAATCCTTGATCTTCAATGGAGGAATTGAATCCTTTAGAGGAATAATTGAACACCTTGAAAGATTGAGAACATGTATAACAATGGATTCTTGAACATTTTTCTTCTTGACAAAATATTGGTTAGAGCTTTTTGCACTTAGAAGACTTAGAGAAAATGAGAGAGAAAGGCTTCCTTTTATATGAAACTAGGGCACAATATTATAAAGAGGTTGAAATAGGAGAATTAAATTCAAATTAGACCCATGCCCCTAGAATAGGACCTATATTAAATATAATTTAGGATTTTATGCTTCGGAACCCAAAACAGCTGACCCGGAAGTGGGAAAAATGAATTTTTGATGACCTCCGAAAGCCGACAAGATTCTAGATTTGGAAGGGTGACCCAGGTCAAGGTTGAGGTCGACCTTGACCTAGGGGTCAGAACCCCTGAAAAATGTGTCAGGTGGGATTTAAGGTGCTCGGAGAGGCCCAATCAGGGTCCTAAACAGGCACAAAAGTAGGAGATGATGCAGAAATGAGGGGAAGTATGATGGTGGTAAAAAACATGCCCTAAGGAGGGCTAAATGTTCTTATCATGGAAGTGCTTCCATTTTAAGATGATACAATCTGTACATATGATATATTTTCCTTCTTCATATCATTGTCCCTTTATGAATACACATATACATATTTACCTTTTTCCCATTCTGACTGACTGTACATAACATTTTCAATGATATTTTGTACAATGTATCATTTCCCCCTTTATTTGATATTAAGGGAAAAGGTTGTTTACCTTAGAGCTTATAAAAAATGTGTGAATGAGAAGACTTCATGTCTTCCATCATTTTCTCCCATTTCTCTCTTAGGTTTTATAGAGCCATATGCTCAAGTGTTATCTTGGAATGCATATCATAGATGTTGTCTGCTAGAGACATCTCAGGAGTTTCTATCAATTGCCTTGTAGAATTGATATGCTGTTGTAGCAGTGTCAGATTTGGCAAAAGTTGAGCTTGTAGTTTGATTACTTCTTCTTTGAAACGTGTCTTTGCCTCCCACAGCTCCTGCCTTAACCATTTTACTTTAATGATCTTTTCATAATGCAGTTTGACTGCATTTTCTCCATCTGTGGTTAAGCTACTAGCACGATTTGCTAGATCTGTATCTAGCTTTGCTATATTGTCACTATTTTCTTTAGTGAACTTTTCTATTGTACTCAGCTTTGGAATTAAGGTTATAGCTTCAGATATGATGGGGTGTAATTCAGAAATGAATTTTGATAGCTTTACCTTATTCTCTGCCACTTCTTGGCTGATGTTCTCTAAGAGCTTTTTGTTGGTACTTCATTTATTCTCTCTCCTTAATTGCCTTCTAAACATTAATATTTTGAGTGGTGATTGCATTGGTGAGGGTAGCTAGTTGATCAAGTATAGGCTTGTTTTGATCAATATCAACATTGGGTACACTTTGATGTAGAATGTCTCGTGTTCTCTCTAGTACCATAGATTCCTTATGTTGTTTCTTCAGCTTTTCTTGTAATGCCTTCCTCTGACATATTTCTCCGTATTCTTGTAGTATATCCATGTCAAGTGTAGAGGGGTCACACTTTGGTATTTCAATGATTTCATCTAGTGTTACCTCCAACTTGTTCTTATTTGTTTTCTTCTTCTTTTGTGACTCAGTAGAATGTAGCACCATTTCTAATTTCTTATCCTTTTCTGTTGTACTTGATGATGTGACCTATTGTGCTTCTCTCTGCTCCTTGGCATCAGTTTTAGCTCGTCGGGTGTTTGTAGACATCTCTACATTCACCTTAACATTGTCGATAGCACCTTTGTCTATTTTCTCAAGAGTTCCATCTTTTCGTTTGTCTCCTTCATTGGTGTCCTTTCCATCATCTATTTTGGTGTTCTCATTCTTGTCTTGAGTTTCCACATCTTTGTCCTTATCTCCTTCTGTAACCTTGTTAGTGTCGGTTACATCTTGAGTATCTCCGATGTTTTTTTGACCATCGGTGTTGTCTTTATTTGCTTCTTCTCCTGCATCCTTTGGAGTTTCCTTGTTAGGTGATTTACTTGTTTGTTGCATGATATTGATATCTTGTATTAATATTGGCAGTTTTCTTGGAATGTTTACCTGTGCGCCATCAATTGTTGTATCTTGTTCATCGGTTGTATCTTTTGCAACAGTGACATCTTCATCCTTATTGATTTCATTTTCTAGGTCATTGGTAATGTCGATAACATTGGTATCCACAAGGTCATCGTTTGTGGTATCACCCCATGTTTCATCTACCACATCTGCTGTCTTATTCCCTACTGCATCATCTTCTTGTTTATCCAGCTCAATGGATGTATCATCTTGGGTTTCCTTATCAATATCTTATTGTTGAAGGTCTTTGTCAGGGATGTCTTTCTCAACTGGTCTATTCATGATTTTGAACCATTTATTGTGGCTATCCTTTTCAAGTTCAATTAACTTTCCTTCAAGAATTTTGTATACCCTTAGCTTTGGTCAGAATTATTTCTTGTGTTTCTCCATCATTTCATTTATCTCTACCTTTGTTGATTCAGGTGGCATTAAAGAGACAAGTACTCTCTTTGATTTATTTCTCATTTCCCAAAGCAAATGTCCAACAGGCGAATAATCTATCCAAGAGTTCCCGTGGAACATAACTTCCTTCAAATTGCATGGGTACATATTTAAAGTTATACATTTTAGCTATCATAGCTTCTTCAATTTTATTTTGATCTTCTTGATTTCTTTTCCCCCATTTCCTAATGTGTGGATCAGTAATGGATCCAAAATTTGCAATATAAACACAAATGTCATCAATAGTGTCAGGTTCTTTTACCTTGACATTTTCTACCTCTAAGGCTTCATCTTGCTTGGTGTCCTCTATATCCTCTCGAGTTCCGATGTATTTTATACCCTTCTTGTTTTGTCCTCTTTTCAGTGTTGGGGATTTTATTTTGTAAGTCCCGACTTTTCCTTTCTTAAGAGGTGAAGGAGTAGAATCTTTGGACGTTTTGCTTCTAGTCCTTGAAGAAACTATAGTTCTTGGTTTCTTTGATGGTGGAGGGGGTGGTGAGTATGATTCTATTTCCTCAGAGTCAATCTTTTCTTCATCTTTACCTATAGACACATGTTCTTTGGTTTCCTCCTCTTGTTCAATTTCTTCAGCCTGCTCAGCTTCTTCCTCGTCTACTGATAGAATCTTCTTGAGATTATTTACCATTTTGTCCTTTTTCACTATCTTCTTGACAACTAGGTCTGATTTAATTCTTGATTTTGCTTCTTCATATGTGCCAAACCTTGGTTGCTTTTTTTCTAGTGGTTCATTGATTAAGGCATCATTTGCCTTTGTTGCAAGATCAATGTTGATCTCATATTCTAGTGGTTGCAACCATGATGTCCTTGCTACTATAGGTTTAATGAAAGTATGATTAGTGTCAAAATGAAGCATATCTCATCCTTATATTTCTCGTTGATTTTCTCAGGGATTCTTACCCTCTTTTGCATTCAGTCTTTGAATACATTAAAGTATTCATCCATGACTATTTCAAAATTATTTTCCAGTGCAGCTATGTGCTCACTGATTTTCATGGTGACCGGTTTGGTGCTATCCCATTTTACATCTCCTATTGATGGGAACTTTTCTTGAAAATAGAAGAAAATACACATGATTAATGAGAAAAACTTATAGGTGTTTGACTTTGCATTCCTGATTGTCTCTAGGTTTTCCTTCAACTGATTTAGGAGTATCTTAGATAAGTCCAACTGTGTACCTTTCTTCACAATTTTGTAAGCTATGTCCACAACACCTGATGAAATAATATTTAATTTGCTGGCCTGGAAGAATTTGTAGCCCAATACACATGCACCAAACTTAATATCATCATCGGTTATTGTTGTTACTTTCAATCCACGACCATCCCATTTGGCTCTAGTCATCTTTTCAGTCTATGCTTTTGATGGATGCTTTAGTGCCTTTACTTTATCAGTTACGGGGTAACCGGTGACCGCATGGATGACATCTCGGGTGATTTCCTTCGGTTCATCCAACCATAACTTGTTGTTATGCATTCTTCTTAGTACTAACTAAATCCAATTGGTTTTGAAGACCTTAGGAAAGTTTAGGGCATTACTAAGCCCTTTTACCTCAATGTGCTTATGTTATACCTTAAGGGTTCCATCATCGTTACGAATCTTTTGGTAAGCTTCTTCCACCTTTGACATTCCAATCTATGCAATCTTGCAGTGTATGAACGATCGAACGTCTTCAACCAACAAAACCCTAGCTGGAATGTGTGAAAATGCACCAGCGTCGTCGATTGTGAGGCAACCTCAGGATGGATCTTGTAATTAGGTTCCTCACATGCAATGTTCTTGATGAGTTTGAACTCATCCTTCTTTGCATTCTTAGATTTCACGGATCGTGAAGTTGATGCCATTTTCAGAAAATTTAGGGCTTCTGTGTAAATGCGTGAAAATGAAGTTGTCGATCTTGAAGAACTTACTTTTTGTGCTTGCAAAGATCTATGAACTAATTTGGAGTGCTTGGAGGTTGAGTCGTGATCGCTCTATGGATTGGATGCTTTCTGTTCAAAATCGCCTTTGCTCGCTTTGCTCTGGGTGTTGTGACAAATGAAGCATTCTGATGCCCTATTTATAGCCATTGCCCTAAAACGTGTGTCATTAATGCTCACCAACTCATCCGTGTCTAAAGACTGAGTTTTTCGGTGATGACTTTATTTTTATTGGTGCCACTTACAACATTTTGGTGTAGTCAATGTTCACTCTACTTTTACCGATAGGTTTCAGTAACACAGACAACTTGTTCATGTGCTTGTTTACCGACATGACTCTGTCAATACTAACAAATTTTTCTTATAACCGATGTCTCTCTGTAAATGTAGGTAGTCTTTTCTTTAAGTGTATACCGACAGGTTTTGATATATATGTCTGAAGACATAGTTCTTACATATTTCTACAAGTATAACCATGATGCATCTTTCTTAAGCTAATTTAGAATTATTTCATCATATTATGGAACTGATGTAAAGTAATAGCTTAGTGTTTAATGCAGTTCCATACTTACTTATTTTGCTTAGGTGGGGTTGGTGATGTCACTGGATCCATTGGATAGGGTGTCACAATTTGCATTGCTCATTCCAGCTTCATCATTTCTTGAAGCTTTTCTCCACATCTTGTATCTATCCTTCTGGATATCTTCAATGGTGTTTCCATTGGGATATGTGCTTGTCTCTGTCATTCGGTCTCTGCAATCCTTTTTGAGATGACCAACTTTGTGATAGTGTAAGCATGCCATTCTGGGGTTAGTCCAACCTCTAGAATTTCTAGTCCATAGTCTCATACAGTTTGCAACAATGTGACCATATCTACCACATGCTGTACAATTTGTCCAAGTATTGTAGTCCCATACATATTGATTACCGTTGATTTGGAGTTTCTTGACCTTTTGCCTTCCATGTTTGCCTTTTCTTTTTCTAGCATTCAATAATTGTGTGCCCATTCATCCTGCATGTAGGACTATATTTGTCCATGTAGGTTTCCTTCTTTGGTTGATCCTTATTAGACTTACATTCATATGCTTTATGTCCTTTCTTGTTTCACTTATAACAGAATCCTATGAATGAAGATGTACATTTAGGAATCCCTTTTATTTTGCCTTTGCATACATTTGATGTGTGACCTTGCTTTCCATAGTGTTTGCATGTAATCTTTCTTGGTATTGGATTTTCATAAACATTATTTGAATTGGGTTGATTTTATGATTCTCCATTTTCGGTAAATCCTAGACCGTTATTTCTATTGACTCTTCGTTGTCCTTCAAGAAAATCATCGATTCTTTTATTGCTCTCTTAAGCCTTTTTGATAACTTCATTATGCTGTTGCTGAATTCTAACCTCATGCTTTAGTTTTTCATTTTATTCTCTTAGTTCACCGATAATCTTTATTCTTTCAATGAGTTCAACATTCATTCTATTTGCTTCTTGACTCATAAGAATAATTTGATTTGTGAGCTCTTGGTGATGCTCAACATATTTTTGAGTTTCTAACTCCTTTTCTTGTAGTTTCTCTGTAATCTTCCTCCTCTCATCAGTAGCTATTGTTATTTTTATTTCAGCTTGTCTAACAGAACTTATCACATCAATCATTCTAACCATCTGGGTCTCTTGACCAATTTGCAACATCTTTATTTTCTCTATCAGATGTTATTTGATCTCCTTTAGATTTGTGATGTTCTCTTCTGATGTATTTGATGCTTTGCTTGCATTTGATCCTGAAGACTCAAAGAAATCTAGAATCTCTTCTTCTTAATAATATTTTTCATTTTTCTGAGTTTCCATTCCTTTCCTTTCATCAAGAAACTATCTCATGTTGATTCTAGCTTCTTTATACTGTTCATAAAACATCTAAATTTCAATCTTTTTGTTCTCAATATTTTTATCAAGTTTGTAGTTCTCCATTGTATGATCTTTTCTCTTAATCCTTTGAGATTTTCAAGAAGAGACTTAGCTCTGATACTAATTGTTGGGTTTAAATGGAAGTAGTACTGAGAGGGGAGGGGTGAATCAGTACCTCTAAAACTTTTTCTTATCCTTTAATCAATTAACCTTTGTAATCAATTACATATCCATTCAATCTGGTCTACATTATCTTTTTGTAAGTTATATGAATTCATAACTTTAATAAACATGTGAGTCATTCATAGAAACATTCATGAACATAATTGACACATAACATAAGATATGATATCGTAGAAAACTCTTGTTAGGAAGTAAAAACTGCAGTGGGGATGGTACCCACAAAACTTCACTATTTGAAGAATGGAAGGGGGATGGTTAAGGTTTACAATTTGATCACTTCTGATGATCTACTCTATTAGGAGTATCGATGGAGACCTGTTAAAGTCTACTATGTTAAGAGCTTTTAGCAATACTGTTAAGTGTGCACTCGGTTAAGAGATTTGATAGTGGACTATTAAATCCACCTTTCTTGAATGAAATTTTTACACTTTGCTCCACTTATTAGAATGATAGAAAATTACAAATTGACTTGGTAAATGCAATCTCCTATTTCTGATACAGATCCTATGTAGTTCACATAAAAATAATATCACCTTAGCTGTGATTGAATAAAACCTCTGATTATCGGTTACTTCTGTTCTTGGTTATGCTAACCAAATTCTTCTTTTTCTACTCTGGTTCTTGAAACTCTCAATTCAATCCATAGATATGTTCATTCTGTTCTCCTCTCTCTTTCACACACATTCTAATGAATGATTACATCATCTATTTATAGATGGATTGACTTCATCGAGTTGTGATAAAAATAATGTTAACTCTAAGATGAGGTTTACAACTTACACCTAGATCTCCTAGTCTATGTGTCATGCCCCGCAAGGGAACCGGGGAAGAGAACAAAGATTCTCTTTGAAAAGAAAACCTAAGTAAAAATTCATGAAAATTTTTGAACTTTTAAAAGAGTTATGAGAGCAAAACTTTAAACTTAGAT
>MU227349.1:2410747-2437981 GCA_018584345.1 Thuja plicata
TACTCAGGCAGGTTTTACCTCTTAAGATTGCTGTCTACACAGTATTTGTTGATGTGGACACTGATTTGCTATGTATCTTTTGTTAAATCAACTTATGAATCACCTTGCAAATGACCAAGCATAACCAGATGCAAGATATAACCATACAAACCATGGCTGTAAGCATAACAAGAATCAGTGATACAAGGATTTTCATCCTTCTTCCTTTTGATATAGGAGGGGTAACCTAAGGATTCACTCTCTAAGGAATCACCAAAATGAACACTGTCCTGCTGACATAGGTCCTTACTGAGTTCAGCTCATTTGTTCTTAGTAACAAGAATATTTTGATTAAATTGGTTTTGATATTGGATGGGGAACAGACAGCAAACTATACTTCTAGACCAGTGCCTATCCCTTGGGCAAAGAGTCAATGAAAACATAAATCAACAGAGATAAATAATAGAGATACTGTAGAGTGCCTTACAAACTACATGCGGCTGAGATAGAGTGTCTTACAAACTATCCTCTCATATACATACATCTGCATCAAATCCTTATCACAATGTTTTTCTCTCTGAAATCATCTATGAAACTTAGTCCTCTCCTTGAAAGGAACTCAAATAATTAGACAAACTACCTTGTAGCTGGTGTATTTCAAATGCCTTACAAGTGAAATACACTAGAGCACAAACAAAATGCAAAGAGACAAGATAATATGCAAGATGGAAAACCACACTGTATTCTATTAATATATTCTGCTTCAACACATCCCGACAATAAGCTTTCATGAATATACAAAGACACAAAAGTATAACTTACAATAAAATTTCCACAAGACCAACTGGGACCTGCTCTGGGCATCTATAGGAAAAAATCAGAACAGAGCAGAGGAAAGGAACCCTCACAACTGAGAAAAGAAAGAAAGATATAGAAGAAGGAGAAACCCTATAACTTCTGAGCAATTGACACCTGTCTCCCCTTCAAATCTGATTTGCATTCATTCCTTCTTTTCAAAAATATCTGATTTGAATTAATCAATTCTTAATTCCACCTGCTTGAGAAAACATCTGATATGTCTTTACAATATCTCTTTCCTTTTCCCACTAAAAATTCCATCCAATTTGATCTCATTTGCAAAATATCTCTGAAAATCTGTCACATTTCCCTTTGAAAATATCTGATCTTTCCATTAAATTGTCATCAATGCTCTTTAATGTTTGCAGACATTGCTTGTTCCTTTAGTCAATATTATCATGCTTCTGGAAGGAAATCCAATCTTATTCCCCATTTGATTCACAGATGAAACTTAACTCATGCATCTAGAACAAAATCTGATTCGCAAACTTATCCTGACACTTTTAACTGGCAAACATTAAATCCCTATCTGCATCCATTACTAGTTCCAAATTTTCCTTGTGCGAATGCGCGACTGGGTTTACTCATTTTCCTAGAATTTTCCATCAAAACTGCTCATCAATAACATAATATCCATGAAAATGAAAATCATGAGATTTGTCTTACAAGCCAAGGTGCCCCTTTGTATGGTTTCACCACTGTAGATTTTAGCTTGAAAGCTTTTCAAAAACCATCTCTCTATTCTGTGCTGGCAGCTACATCTCTGCAAGATTTTCAAAGTAAAACAACAGAAAACCCTATCTCATGCCTGTGCAAGCTTTACAATGTATTCGCAAGTTTTAAGCAAACATTTTAATGCACCCTCCTTTAATAAATTCTGCTCTAACAATTTATGTGCTCTGTCTACACTGCTGCTACGTTTTTTACTTCTGGGAAGATCCTTGCGAGTGAGCGACACACCCTTGCTATTCAACTGGTCGCATACTCACCATCCAACTTCACTCTACTTTTGACCCTCTGCGAGTGAGCGATGTCTTAATTCTTTGCTCATCTTATGTCTGTCATAGACTCGCACCACTTTTATGCTTTGCTTTTTGGTTCATGCGAGTGAGCGATATTTCCTTTCTTTAAATCGTCGCACACTCGCGAGCTCACATTTCATAACACCTGAGTCTTGGCGACTGAGCGCCTATGCATCTTTTCTTTCATCTATTCCATCATCGCATACTTGCAATCTGTTTAAACTGCACTTTTTGATTTGGGCGACTGAGCGAAATTCATTCCTTTACTACATACTCTGTCTGGTCGTACACTCGCGCTACTTTTATGCTTAGTAATCAAAATACGTGCCTGTGATTGGTTGCCGAGAGATTTACTTTGTCACATCAGAAAACTGCCGCCATTTTTTAGATCTTGTAATTAGGTGACTGTGCGATCGCATTAAGCCTCTTTGTCGCGGGCCTTTGTCATTAACCATGGTTCCATCTCAAGACTTGGCGACAATGTGCTTTCTTAACTTTGGCTGACCCAAGTGATTATCTGGCGATCACGCGACATAACTGAAATCAAAGTCGTGCACAGTTAACCTTAACTCACCATTCTTTCTGAGACTTTGCGACTAGCCGTTACCATTAACCTTTACAATTGTATCCTTGTCGCTAGATGCTTTTATTCTATTTCAAGACTATGCGACAACCTTTAGTCGCCTGATCGCAGAATCAAATCCTGAGTATTCAACTTTACCTTAACACGTTATATGCGCCTTTTCTTTACTTATGGTGACTGCGTGACATACCCTAATCGCCAGATCGGAAGGACTTTTTCCTTGGGGCACTTTTCTTCCTAGACATCGCGACAACCGTTGGATCTTCTAATTATTTCATCTGACGGCTGAAGCATAATCGCTCAATTTTTATACATACCCTTAAATCATTTCTAGACACTGCGACTGAAGGCAAAGCACCTAAGTCTCAAAGTCGCTGAATCCACTTCTCCTTTCTGGCGGCCATGCGATAACCCACTTGCTTTATGAAAGATGTCACTCAATCATTGGTTTACTTGCTGCATAACGGAAAATTGAAGCATTATCTTGTTCTGGCGACATTCCGACTAAGCATTACTGTAAACTTCAAACGGTTAGTCGCGTAGTCCGAAGAAAAATCTCTTAATCACTGTTCTATTCCGAGACCACGCGACTGAAGGAAAACTTAACTGTTAGCTTTGGCTTGATTTGGTGACAACGCGACATGAAGTAATCGCGAAGTCTGAGAACATTTTCATAACTGTTTGATTTCTCCCACGATCACCCGACTGAGCAGTGGGTCCCATCTTTACAAAGCTTTATAACATGGATATCTTGCGACTACCCGACTGAAAGAAATCGCTAAGTCTCAGAATGCTAAAGGAATATTCTAATTTTAAATGAGACTATGCGACACAAGGAAAAAGCAAAGTCGGGAAGACATTTGGAATATTTGTTCTGGGTAACGCGATGAGGCGACTTAACTTAAAACACATGCCTTAAGTGAAATGAAAAAGTAACGTTGAAACATAAGGCATGACCTAGGGTTTAAATTCATCATTCAACACTTGGATAGCCTAGGGTTTTTGCATAATGAGCAAAGGTTAGACATGAAAATGTGAAATTTGACAGAGGTGAGGGAAGAATGAACAAGATATAGCTGATTTGAGCACATCAGAACTTAGAGAGCAGGACAAGGAACCAGGAGAACTAGAAAAAATAGGAAATACAACCAACATCATGCATGCTAAGCTTAAGAATATTTCTATCAAGTATCACTATCTGAGAGAACAAGAGCAAGAAAAGGAAGTGACACTATAATATGTTCAATCAAAGGAACAGTTAGCTGATATATTCACCAAGCCATTACCGAAGGATACTTTTGAGTATCCAAGACAAAGACTAGGGGTTCAACCCTTGTCTATCGATCAGTAATCTGACTAGGAGGTTGAATTAGCCTATACCAAATCTGAAGATTAGTCATGTTGATGTAAACAATGAAATGAACAGCAATAGATACATCTGTACATTGCAAGGTACATATCTGCACCAAAAATTAGAACATTTTATTGCTGATGGATAGGGTAATTCAAGGAATATATTATGCAAAGAGATGGAAGATGATATAGATGATAAAATAAGGAGAATTATTTTGGTTTGGCATTGTTTTCAAAGGGAGAGAAATATCTCATTATCAAATAAAAGGGAGAATTATCATCAGGGAGAGATTTTCTTTATCATACAAAGGGAGAGATGATCTCCATATCACATAAAGGAGAGATATGATAAAAGGAGATATTATATCATTATCCATGAAGAGAAGTTCCCAAGAATAAAAAAGGTAAAGTTAATCAATACTCTAAGGGAGAGAAATTGATTACATATGAAATATTCATCTAAGGGACAAAAGTAACAAAGGGAGAGAGTTTGACAAAGAAAAATAATGTTGTCAAAGGAAAAATAGATTATCAAGAAGAGGAATAGTCAAGGCAGAGCACATATCAGAATAGATATATCAGCGGATTCATCTATCCAGTAAAGGGATTGAAGAATGAAGACAACCACTCTGCATGAAACAAATCTAAGCTAATTTTGAGCTTACCGAGAGCCAGAAATTTGTAATAGTTATATTAGGAAAGCTTGATAAAACTGTATATTTCATATTGTATTAGTGATAGTATAGTATGATAATGTAGTATGTTGCCATAAATGCCAAAGGGAGAGATTGATGACATGTAACTGATTGAATGTTTGAAGATGTTAAGTTGATAACCAAAATGCACATGGATAATGCAAGACATTAAATCAGTTAATGGATTGTATTGTCATTAATGTCAACTTTATATAATCTAATCGGTTATAATCAAAATGTCAAAGACTTCAGAGGATCAGAGAGATAAATATTATGCTATTTGTAATTCATAAAAGACAAGCATTCACATTGTGACTACAAACACTGATGGTCAGTGGAACCCGACGAATAGAGATCACCGACAGTCAAGTTACAGTGATTCCCGAGCAAGAAAACCAACGAGCATTACCGATGAACAGAATCACAAGCAAACCCGACGGCCATAAACATAGTGTAAATTAACGGAGAAGCCCGAGGAGAACTGAAGTGTTGACCGATGCTATCAAGAGTTAAACCAAAATTAACTTGAGCTCAAAAATGAAAAAAATATCTAGCTGGCAGAGCTAAATAAAGAGTTAACTGGTAGTTTTAATATCATTGTTTTCATCGACAAGATAAGTAATTGATTTAAAGCTGATTTGTTCAGTTGGAAAGAAGATCTCAGCGAGATAAAACAAGATTTTTTCTTTAAATCTGATTGGCGAGAATTGTGGATCACGCCAAGATCAAGAAGATCAAGAACCTAACAATGGTGATATCATGTCTATTTAAGAGACAACTGAGTTCATTACAAATTGGTGTGGGTGAAGGAATGAACAAGAGGATGTTTAAGAGAAACTAATGAAGAGAAACTTCATATAGTGCTGATCAACAAGCTAAGGAAAGATCTAAATAATTTTGCAGACATCAAGTAATAGATCACAGTATCACTGAGCAGAATCAAAGTGGAGCAAAGGTATAAATAAACTTATATTGATTAGAATAGTTTGTGAGATTACAATAGATCTGGAAATTTGCAAGTATAAGTTCTATATGTGAACAGATCATACTATTTTAGTTTAACCATTGATTCAGAAATTCTCTTAACCGAGTGGGATTTAAAGATCCTTTCTATATTGAGATACATCCAATGGAGTATCAGAAAATTTGATCATGAAGATAGCATGAGATGTTAGATACCTATTGACAGGAAAAGTGAGTGTTTGATCAAGGATGGTAGCATAGAGATGCCCGATATCAAGTGATAGACTAAAATTTCAAATCCTCCAACAAGGTCACACCTAACAGTGTGTTTGTAACCTTTAACAAGGTTGGCTCTTCACCGAGCTCACTTCAGAAGAGTGAAAATTTTGGGTTATCGGTCCCAAGTGGTTTTTCGCTTAATAGGGTTTCCACATTAAAAATCCATGTGTCAATGTGTTTATGAGTCATTACTTTAGTGTTTTTCATTACACTTAATTTAATTGGATTGATCAGTATACTCTAGATAATTTATTATCTTTCGGTAAATTAACAGACTGCTATTCGGTAAATCTATAGTAGAAGGTTTTACAAAGCATTCCAAGTAGTAGTAAATTGATATAAGTATTTGGAGGCATTCATCTTATAGGACTGAAGATAACTAGAGGTATAACTTTGTGGTAATAATTTTTAAGGGTTGATTATTGGAATAATTTGAGGCCACTGATTCACCCCCTCTCTCAGTTATTACTAACAAACATTTGGCTCCACATAGAAAATGAACATTCACACCGAGACAGTTTATTTCTTTTGATTTTACAATTGATAAGAGGGCTTGTGATAATGTGAAGGGATGGTTAAGGAATTACAAAATGAAAGTAGCTTTATATAGATACATTGATACAAAAGGTTTCATAAGAGGTGCCAAGAAACTTCTGACACCCACCATTCCAATTACTAAAGAGCATCAGTCATGTGAAGAAGATGACTTCATCAAGAACATCCTTGAAGAGGATGCGATTTTTAGAAGAACAAAAAAATATCAAGACTTGATGGATCTAGAGCAACAACTCAAGAAAAAAGGGATCCCATTTGGGGGTTATTCCCCAGGTATGCCCTATTTGCAGAGATTAGATAGAATGATTGAGTCTTATGAGATTCTGCACAACCAGCTAGAAGAGAAAATTGAGGATAAGGACAAAGGTTAAAATAAACAACCATCTTCAGAGTATAGTAGCAGTTACTCAATACACAACCCACCACCTACGGATCAGCCACCTTAGACTGAGGAAAATATAATTAACATAAAATAAGGACATGAGGCTGAGGTAGTGCTTGAACCTCCAATGAAAATGCATAAGGTGGAGATAGGGGATCCTTTTGTTGTCAAGACACAGAAGAGGAAAAAAGACAAAGTAAGTGCCCTATTCACTGGGACAAGTGCCCATGATCACCAATTGAGAAAAGTCATAAGAGAAGGCAAGAAGAAAAGAAAAGATATAGATGATAATGTTGAGATGCCTCTCTTATTGTGTCAAGATGAAAGGGAGTTGAAACAAGAGGAGTTCTTAAAGGATGATGAATTCATAAAGACTAAAGAATTCAAAGACTTCCTTATCTGGGCCAAGAAACAACAAGTGGGGGCAAAATTAAAATTGGAAGGAGGAGAAGCCATAAAAAGTGAAGCATTATAGGCTCTCAAAGAATATGATCCAACATCTGAGAACATGACCCTTGATGAGGCTAGACAACTAGTGAAGTCCAGTGGCATGTTACTGATAGAGGGATAGGTCCTAGCTTCAGCCTTCATCATTGATCAAATCAGAAGGTAGCTAGATATCAAGTTTTCAATAGAGACACAAGTGGGGGAGATGATCAAAGGGTGTGGTTATAATGTACAATCTAAAACCCTAGCTATGTGGGCTCTAGCTCCCAAAGACCAAAAGCCATCACTAATCAATGTACAAGAGAAGATGGAAGGAGAAAAAATCATTTGGTCTGTTCATAATACAGGGGATCTGGAAATTTCACAGGCCTTAACCCACTTTTCTCATTTGAATGAAGACAACGCTGTGCAAATGTCTAATAGGTATCAAAAATTATTTGATGAAACAAGCCTTATTGCAAAGGACAGAGAGTTGGGTTTAATAAAAATCAGTGCTATGGAGAAGATAATTGCAGATTTAACTCAGAAATTACAAGAGATCCCAGAAGTTGTTCCTGTTGAACCAAAACAGGCCGAGGATGCACTTGTGCAAACAAAGGATAAAGGGGATGCTCAAAAGGAAAGAGAGAAAAAGGATACAAAAAAGAATAATGTGGCTTCAGAGGCCTTTCTAAATATTTTGCAGCATAGGATTAACATCCTAAAAGATAAAGTTGATTTGGTGCATGGAGCCTACAATAAGTTGCATGACTTATAAGTAGAGGTAACTAGTTTTGTATCAACATTAAACCCCTACTTTGAAACTTGGTCAGTTAGGAACAGTTTATTTGAAAGGTTAGTATCCCTGTAGCCACTAAGGGAAGACTTACCAGAGATAGCACACAAGTAGGTGATGAAATCTCTCAAATTGGTGTAACCTTGTCCTTCTTCAAAGACAAGGAAAATCAGTTAGAGACCATATTGAATATGTTTGGGTCTGATTATAATAAGTTTGTTCCCTCAATAAGGTTAGAGGATAGTTAGATCAAAGAAGTGGAGGTATGGAGGAATGAATTTGATTAATTATTGCCTAGTAAAGATGCATTTAATTCTGACACCAAGAAATTAGATATGGAAAGGTTTAATAAAACCTTGGATGAGGCATTTAAGGCCGAAACAAATTTCATTAAATTTGTAATAGATGTCAAAAGCATAACAGATGCTAGATGGGAGAGGCAAAAGGCACAACTTGAAAGCATTCAAAGCTTTAATTAGCATGCAAAGGAAGATGTAACAGAATGGGATGTTCTTACAAAGCCCAAGAAAAAGAAGCCTACGACAGCTGACCTTGACATCATAGATGAAGAGTAGAAGGACACCTGACACCTGATCTTTGAGCACAGGGAGGTTAGTCATTTGAAATATTAGTGTATGTTAGCCTGTAATGGCGGTCACTAAATCTCACAACAATTATTGGAGGCTATCTAGTGTGTGTTTGTGTGTGAAATAGTCTACCTATTACCCGCGACACAACACTTCAATAGGTCATTACGTTAGAGAAAGAAAGGGTTAGTTAAGCATGGAAATCCACTAAAATCGATCTATTGCTTTCTAACTAGGAGAAGTGTAAAAAAAAACATAATAGCCCTTAGATTATCTCTTTTCCAGTGACATATAAAACCTAGCATGACAGATTCTATTAAAAAAAGAAAGATATCTAAATAACATGCATTCTAGTTCTATAAATGAAGATAATAACAATGCGCAAACATGAAAACTAAATGTTACATGAATCTGTATAAATCCTAACAGTATAACAATGCATTTTCAATCTAAAATGAAGGCTTATTTGTGCTCAACTACTCCTATTTATATAAGAAATGAGGAGAGAGAGGGGGGACAAGGGTCATTAATGGAGTTGCAAAACTCATTAATGGGGTGTAAGAGGAATAAATACTAAAGGCATTAAAAAAGCATGGGCTTGAGGAATATGCATTAAATGCAAGCATTTAAGAGACATGGAGAGGTCATATGCATTAAATACAAGCACTTAAGAGGCATGGAGAGGGTTTACAGTCAAGGTTGAGAAAGTTGACTATCTCAAGTGGGTTGAGTTCCTAATCACATTTTTAAGAATGTGACATCATTAGGAAGTGGGTTAGAATGGGATTAGGATTAGGAATAGATTTATCATGGGGTGAATAGGTTGGGATGGATTTGAACCCAGGGTAAAGGTAGTTGAGATAGGCTAGGTTGGGGTTTAGGGAAATATTAATGAAATGAATTATATTAAATATATTCATTCAAAAATAGGAATATTAATTATTTAAGCATTTGATTACTTTAGATAATTAATTAGGACTATAGCCAATTAATTAGATTAATTTAGGTTAAAAGATAGGCTTTTTGTAAGTGATTTGATATAATAGGGATTTATTTAATTCCTCTTAAATTAATTACCTTAGCCATGTTTGATTTATTTGATTTGATTGGCTTAGGTGATTAATAAAATTTAGTGATTAGATCACTTAGGAGATTAAATTTGATTTGAATGAATTATGCCAGCCAATTGAAGAGTTGTCTTGACATAATTGGGGGTATGATCAAACTTAGGGAAAATAAGGTCTATGGTCAGAGCAGACCAAATCCAGGTGGTTATATTTTCCCCTACTGAAATTGATGTGCGAGCAGCGTATTGATTCAAAGAAAGTTTTTGATGTTGACTTCAGAAGGATTGAGAATTTTGCTCATGATCAAATAAAATGCTTAAGGAGATCAGTCTCGCACTTGATCGAACTAAACTGATAGTGTTGATTTTGAACTTGGTTGTCATCCAAAGATCAATAAAAGATCTTAGAGATATCAATTATGAAGTTGGTTGTCATCCAAAGATTGATAATACTGATTCCAAACTTGGTTGTCATCCAAAAGTCAGTATGAAGCTGCCAGGAGCTTAGTAAGAATCTTTTAAAATGAGGAAACACAAGATATCTAGCTTATGAGAACCAAAGATTTCTATTCAACAGTCTTGACTTAGTCAACAAAACTTTCATGCCCCTAGTTTGTTTGATAACAAAGTCATTTTTAATGTTGTTTCAAGCAAAAATTTGAGTGATGGTAGTGTGATCATGCCCCCTCGGGAATGAAATTGAAGAAAAAAGAATAAAATCCCTCTGTTGAAATGATGTATCACTTGCAGTGATTGGGTAGGGGAAAGAAAGAATGGATTAGAAGAAGCGAAAAAAAGGTGTGTTTTAAGAGTAAACACACAAGTACCAAGTTAATTATGTTTTAAAATGTGAGTTTGGTTTCATTCCCGATTGATCAAAGATTTTGGGAATTATAGGTATGTAAATATCTTGGATTTTAGATGAATTAAAAATAGTAAGGAGTTTGAGCTCAAATCCTTATGTTGTTCTTTCAAAATGAATCATGCAATCTCTAAATGCATCTATATGTAGACTCTTAGGACTGTCACTGATTTGCAGATATTGGAACATTTTATCATCATTGGGCGCTTTTTGGAATGGATATCACTTGATAGTACAACAAGCACTAATACCCACTGATATCATGAGAGTATGAATACAATGTGCATTTGGATGTAATGTCAGAAATAGACTTAGGTATCAAGGCATAGAAGCCAGGATGACAAGTTAGCCACTTTCCTTTTATTATATAAGATTCTATATAAGGTAAGATATTGGACCCGCAATGACTTTGAAAATTCATATCCTTGGGTACATTATGATTCGTATACCTTAGTGAGAATTTGAGTTAGAAAATAGATAAGGAAATTTTTCCAACCTCAACATAGTTTTCACATAACAAAGATCGAGATATATGCGGCCATCCACTCATGGTGGCAGCTCTTACTATAAACATCCAAGTTAGGCAAAATTTATAGGATCATTTGGAACAATCACCATACGCAGAAAAAAAAGAAAACATTATGCTCCTCATCCTTGTGACTCTTTGTCGTTGCATAGACGCCATGGAGTAAATTAGAAGATATAACAACTATCAATTGTGAATCAAAGAAAACTCATAACTGCTTAGATGCCCCCAGTGAAAACACCATGGGTATATAAAAGAGTCATAATCAAACCAAGATCAAACTGTGTTTAGGTAGTATTGAGAAATACTATTGATTCATTTTTCAAGCACAGTATAGATTCATCAATCAAAATTGGTATTTAAACAATATCTTGTTCCATGTCTGAGTATTTTTCTTGTTTACCATCCAATGTAGGTCTTAGGAACACTGTTCATGTTAGTTCAATGTTTGTGTCATCCTTGTTTCATGAAAGGGATAGTTTAGTGCAAATATCGAGGAGAAATTGTGTCACAAGACAAACCATCCTATGAAAACCTAGCATATGGAACTTAACATGCTAGCAAAGATGCCCCCACTATAGAATGACTTGATTCTAAGATAGAAATTCAGACAAATCCCAAGCGAGGATAAGATTTTCGTAAGGAAACAAAGTCAACTCTTAGCACAAGTGTAATTGTGAAGGCTTAGTATCAACAATGTATTGATAGATGGAGCGTAGAATACAAGTGATGCCTGATTTCTAGGTTTTCACCACTTGGAAAAAAATTTCATTCTTTTTGCTAACAGGATGCTCGTTTTCCCAGGTTGTTATCAAGACACTTTTCTCTTTTTAATTTTTTTTTTTTTTGCTATTTTTTTTTTTTTGAATGTATTTGTAGTATCAAGGTGCCTGTTTGCCAGGTTTTCACCAAGGATACCTTTCTTCAGGGATTTTTCCACTATTTTTGGATTTCTTCAGGATCAATTTTCTGAATGTTTTTGGTATTTTCTGAGAACTATTTCACTGTACAGGCTCTGCTAACCGAACATTAAGCGTAGAACCGCTTCAAATGTAGAGTATTGATAGGATTTGGAAGAATGTCTCCCTCAGGTGTAGCCAATTGATAGGCTCCAGTCCCAAAAGCAGAAGTGATAACATAAGGTCCTAACCAATCAGGTTCAAACTTTCCTTTCTGCTCTTTGTTAGGCTAGTTTTTAGGATTCTCCTTTAGGACAAGATCCCTCACTTGAAATTGGCGTGGTTTAACCTTTTTATTGTACGCTTTTGACATTCATGCTTGGTAAACCTTCAGATGATCGAACGCCTATTGCCTGCATTCATCAAGTAGGTCTAAAGAATTCACTCGGTCAATGCGGTATTGCTCATCAATAACAAGATCGTGTAAAGATATCTGCAAAGATGGGATTTCAACCTTAATAGGTAGTACTGCTTCAACACCATAGACTAGGGAAAATGGTGTGGCTCCTATTGGTGTTCTGTTTCTTGTTCTGTAAGCCCATAATGCCAGATTTAGTTGTAGATGCGAGTCTCTGCTAGACTTACTCATAGTTTGGTGTAGGATCTTGAGAACATTTTTATTAGATGCCTCTGCCTGTCCATTACCTTAAGGATAATAGATTGAGGAGCAGTGTTGAGTAATGTGAAATTGTTCACAAACGTCATCAATGTCTTGATTTTTAAATTGGCCCCCATTGTTTGTCATAATTGATGAGGGTATCCCCTATCTACAGATAATGCAGTTCAATATGAACATAGCCACCTGTTTTCCAGTGGCTTTGATTAGCGGCACGACCTCGACCCACTTTTTAAAATACTCAGTGGCTATAATGATGAACTTGTGTCCATTTGAAGAGTTGGGATATATTTGTCCAACCAAGTCAAAGGCCCATTGCTGAAATGGCCAATGTGTTATAAAAGGTATAAGTTATCTGGCAAGAACATGGATGAGATTTTCATGTGTCTGAAATTTATGACATGTTTTGGAAAATTGAATAGCATCTTTTTCCATGGTAGGCCAGTAATAGCCTACTCTGAGCAGTTTCTTTGTTAGTGAAAAGTCATTTGAATGTGATCCACATACACCTTCGTGGACTTCTTTTAACACACGATATGACTCTTTGAGTTCTAAACATCTAAGAAGCATACCGTTAAGACCTCATTGATATAAGTTATTAGTTATGAGGACATAACGTGATGCTATCTCAAGGCTCTTTTTTCATTTCTGGATAGATTGGTGGGAATTTTTTGGTTAGTGAGGTAAGCAATGATATTAGCCTACCGAGATTGGCCTAGGGTGTTCAAAGCATAGATTACTTGATATTCAGGGGTATCAAAGGCAGGATAGGATAATTCTTCCACCAAGAATTCATAGCAGAATCGATGTTCCTCCAGTTGTAACATGGACGCCAATTTGGCCATAGCATATGCAGCTTTGTTCTTTGTTCTTGGTATTTGTTGGAATGTGATAAAGACAAATTACTTCTTTAGGTCATCAACCAGTTGTTTGTAGGGTGTCAACTTCTCATCTTTTGTCTGGTAATCTCCATTGAGTTGATTGATAATGAGTTGGGAGTCACCATACATGTGTAACTCTAAAATCTTCCATTCCATGGAAAGCTTAAGACTGTTTACCAATGCCTCATGTTCATAAATATTGTTTGTGCATGGAAACATCAATTTGTAGGACTTTGGTATCTTGTAGCCTTGAGGAGTTAGGAATAGAAAAAATTCTCGAGAGCCTTGTTGCGTGAAAGAGCCATCAAAGTACATTTTCTAGGGATACTCAATCAAATGCATAATTGTTTCAACGGGGAATTCAATCTTTAAATGTTCTTCATCTTGGAGTGGCAAATCGGCTAATTGATCTATGAGGACTTGTCCTTTAATAGCCCTCCTATCCACATACTCAATGTTGAACTCACTTAGAATGAGGACCCATTTTGCCAGACATCCTGTTAATGATGTCTTGCTAAGGAGGTACTTTAAAGGATCAATCTTTGCAATGAGCCTGACTGTATGTGAGAGCATGTAGTGTCTCAATTTTTTTGATGCAAAGACAACTGCTAAGCATGATTTCTTGATAATGCTCTAATTGAGTTCATAGGAGACTAGTGTTCTACTGATGTAGTAGATTTCTCTTTCTTTCTTTGTTTCATCCTCTTGTGCTAATAATACTCATAATCATGTGGTTGTAGCTGAAATATACAGGAGTAGTGGTTTTCCATGGATGGGTGCCATAAGAATAGGAGTAGCTAGGTACTCTTTTAATTCTCTAAAGTTGGCTTCACAATGTTCATCCCATATGAAGGTGACCCCTTTATGTTTTGAAATTTGGTAAGGGTTTGTGATATGTCTACTAGTTGTGACATGAACCTCTTGATTGATTGAAGTCTCCCTTGTAATGTCCTCATTTGACTAATATTACGTGGAGGAGTCATCTCTAGTATAGCTTTGACTTTTGCAAGATCTACGTCAATTCCCTTTGCTAAAATAATAAACCCTAAGAGCTTTTTTGATTGGACCCCAAAGGCACACTTTTTTGGATTGAGCCTGAGTTGAAATTGCTCCATTCCATCCGATATCTTCCTTAAGTCATCAATATGAGTGCTCCTTTCTTTGGATTTAGCTAAGGTGTCATCCACGTAATCCTCCATGTTTTTATGCATCATATCATGGAATATAGTAGTCATTACTCTTTGATATGTAGCATCGACATTCTTCAACCTAAATGGAATGGCGTTCCAGCAAAAGGTTCCCTATGCACATGTAAATGTTATTTTCTCTTGATCCTCAGGGGCAATTTTTATCTGATTATAGCCTGAGAAACCATCCATTAATGAATACATTTGGTAGCCTACTGTGAGGTCTATGATCATATCAATATTAGGTAGTGGGAGGTCATCCTTAGGACATGCCTTGTTTAAGTCTCTGAAGTCTATATAGATCCTAATAGATTTATCAGATTTAGACACTGGGACCACATTGGAGATTCATCTCACGTAAGTAGTGACTCGGATGAAGCCAACTTTCAACAATTTCTCTAGCTCTGCTGTTACTAGTAATGCAATATGAGGATGGATCTTTCTAAGTTTTTGTTTCACAGGTTTGATCCTGGGAGCTATAGAAAAGTGGTGTATTATCAATTCAGGATCCATTCCAGGCATATCTGTATAAGACCATGCAAAGTTGATCTTTTTCTCTTTTAAGAAGTCGGTGAATTGTGTCTTTTCCTCTTCTGACAAAGATTGTGCTAGGTGTACTATTTGAGGTACTTCAGCTGTGCCCAAATTAATTGGCTGTATTGGTTCTATCAGAACTAAAGACCTTTCTTGAAAGTGCTCAGGGAGGATATCAAGAATCTCATCCTTTGGTGCCTCTAAGAGGTTTTCACCATTAGATACATCTTTTGTTTTTACTATTTTAGGATCAGATACTGCTAGAACGTGGTTTTCACCATCAGTTCCATTTTTCTTTTTATTTTTCAATTTTTGAGTGAGAAACTTGATATCCTCCTGTGACATGTTCATGCTCCTTGCATTGGTGGAAGAAGGGTAGGGTTCACAAGCGTTTAGCTAGAAAGCCAAGGTGTAGTCATTTGGAAAGTCAAGAGTAGGATTAGGATCTGTACTAGTTCAATCAATTAGGTCTAGATTTATCAAAGACAAGGAGTCAGACTCTGGGAAGGACAACATCACGTTAGCATCAAGACTATTAACTGACATGACATGTCCTATTAAGTTAATTTCTTCGATGGTTAGATCAATAAGAGTTAGATCATCATTAAAAGGTTCATTGTTAGTTATATGTGGACCAAACTCTAGTGACTCATCAGTAGAACTTTCATCATCATCTCTTCATAAAAGGAGGCTTCTTGCTTGTTGCCTCTAAAGTTCTTCTAGATTTATGAGAACACCAGTCTCTCCATCAATGATTGGGGGAAGGAACTCTTCCTCTACTTTAGGAACATCACTATTGTTGGGAGCAATGTTAGGAGGCTTGCTGGGTGCTGATGGAACCGCAAACATGTGAATTGCATCTATTTCAATGTCCTCTATGGTGACATATAGCTCATCCCATTCATAATCATGAGAGTCTGTTACTTCCTCATCAGACCGGTTCAAGAATTCTGCAATAGCTATCTGATGTACCTGATTAGCCACATGTGGATCAAAGTGTGGTAAATAAAGGAAATGTGTGATTGTGACTAACTAGCCCTAGTTAGGATGTGAATCCTGTTGTTGGGGTGTTCTCTCTGTAGCCACTGCAATCAATAGTATCTATGGATCATCTTCTATTATGTGTCTGACTTCTTGAATAGGAGCTTGTGCTAACAAAGGTATGTGAATATCATGTGGTATCTCAAATCTTGCTACATAGCGCTCTCCTTGATAGTTGGGATTCTCTGTGCCAACATGTAATAATCTTTCATGGGAGCATGGTTCTAGTTCTATCTCTTCTATTTCATCACTCCCTTTGTCAGAGATTGGACTATCTTTTGAAGCAGGTTTGTCAGATTCATTATTAAAACCTAGTCCTATTTTGTCTCTGATATTCTTGAACTCCATGTGTACAAGTTCAATAAGTCCTCTTCCTGTGTCACTTAGAGGTCCTTTTCCTTTATATTCCATTTGCTTGAGGAGATCATATCCTTTGCCATACTATTCTGGGGATATTTCTACATGTTTTACCTCAGCTTCCTTTGGTTCTCCTTTGTAAAGCCAGTCCAAGACTACCTTTTCTTCTGTGTTATCTAAAGTGGATGTGGATTCCTTAACCATGCTAGTTTATTTGTGGATTTTTGGTTCTTTAGACACGGCAGGTTTGAAAGGTGAGGAGAGTCTTCCATAGGATCTTGGTGATACCGGTAATTTTGTCAGTGACAGAGTCATGTCCAGCTTGTATTCTCCCATACCTGTTTCTTCAAGTTTTAAGGTTTTCCCAAAGCTTTTCATAACCATGTCTTTGGTAGTCTGAGGAGCAATCTCATCCATAGCCTCTTTGTTATGTGGAATCATACTACCTGCCTTGATATTGTTGCAAGTATAATTAGCATCCGCAGGAATTGTCACTTCCACCCCATTATGTGGGAACTTTATACACTAAAGGTAAGTAGATGACACAACTTGCATTTCGTGGATCCATGGTCTCCCCAATAGGATGTTTTAGGCTAGGGGTAGATCTAGAACCTGACATATGACATTTATTTCAATCGGCCTGACTCTGATAGGTAGACCAATAAGACCTTTAGAGGATCTTTCTTCCTCATCATAAGATTTGATAGTATTTTGCTTCTAGAGTCGATGAACTATTCTAAAAGACCTAGTTTCCTGATTAGATTAAGGGTAAAAATATTCAATCTTGTATCTCCATCTATCAATACACGTCTAACACGGGATTTATGAATGAGGAATTCAATATAAAGGGGTTGATTATGTGGCTGTGTCAATGATTTATCATCCTCTTTAGAAAAGGAGAGGTAATGTGGCGCTGAGATGTGATTGACCATCAGTTGGAATTTGTCTATATCAAGGTCCTTTGGTACATTTGTGGCATGTAGGGCTTGTTCCAAGATTTCCCTATGCACTATGGATATTTTAAGCAACTCAAAAATGGAAATTTTAGCAAAGGTTCGTTGCAATTGGTCCACCAAGTCATAATTTTTTGTAGGAATAGTAACTGTGTATTTTTCTTTTGGTTTAGGGATAGTAACAATAGGAACCTTGGACGTTGATGTTGGTTTTGATGAGGAATTGGGTCCTTTGATTGTGACTTGTGCCTGGCTCTGAGTCACCACATTTGATTAGAAAGAAACACCTTTGATTGTGACCACATTAATTGATTCAGTTTTGATGTCTAGCATATTGATCATGTTATCATTATTGGAGTAGGTGTAGTTGACTTCATTACCTTTTCCTTTAGATGCTTCCCCTTTCTCATAATTAGGGAATAGTTTGTTGAATGCGGTATGATCTTCATTGGTAGTGTGTCCTTCCACTTTGATCTTACCTCCTTCGATAAGGTCTTGGATAACATGTTTAAGCTTAAGACAATTTTTAGTCTTGTGTCCTTTGTGTTTGTGAAAGACCCAGTAAGAATTATCATCCCACCACCTTGGTTTGACCATTGGTTCCCATGGTTTGGAATCTGGGATTGTGAGAACTTTGTTGTCTAATAATGTCTTCAAAACAGTCTCGAGAGGCTCTCCCAAAGGAGTGAATGTTCTTTGAGGTTTTGAAGTCCATGGCCGACCCTTGTTATTATCATTGTTTTCTTTGGGTATGGGGGTCGTTACCTTGGAATCTTTGCTTGCTTGCATGTTGTTAGTTAGATTGAATACCTCAAGTTTAGGACCAACATTGGATGTGTCTACTATGCCATCGTTGATAACATTTTTGTTTTTCTTCCACCATTTAGGTTTGGAGTTGGAGTTGTTAGATTTTTTCTCACTTTGAAGAGTGATCTCCCCCTTTTTGACCATAACTTCTTCGATACGGAGGGTGTTCTTGATCATCCTATTGAAGCTAGGGGAATCTTGCATTTGCAATGTGTAGTTTAACTGAGGTACCAAGTTATTGACAAAGATTTCCATTTTCTCAGATTCCGGAATAACTCTTGAATACCATGGGAAGATTTTCCTCCACCTTTGAAGAAAGTGGGTAAAGGATTCACCAGTATTTTTTTTAGTGTTGCATAGATCTATCATAGTTACGTCATGTTGGACATTATAGGAGTAATATTGGATACACTATTGTATTAACTCCTCAAAATTTTTGACCTTAGGTGTAAGATTTGAGAACCATTCCATGGCGTTGCCTCCTAGACTTCCTGGAAAAAGCTACATGAGGTAAGTAGGTTCATGCATGTACTCTATGATAAGAGCACAAAATTATCTAACATGATCATGTGGACCGGTCTCTCCTGTATACTTGTCATATTTTGTCCGTGCCATGTTGGGAGGGAATGGAACCATAGCGATACTCTTGTCCAAAGGAAATGGAAAAATGGAGTCCACAGAGTATTTCATTTTGGGTTTAGCCTTCTCTCATTTGAGAGTCGCATGCTCCATTTGCATTAAGGTAAGTTGTTTGGCAAGAATAGAAATAGGAGTCGGTATCTCCTTTTCCTTTAGTTTTTCCACATCATAATCCTTGGGTAACTTTACGTCAGTAGATGCTAGATGGAGAAAGTATTTATCTTTATCTTTGTTAATCATCTTTTTCATTATCTTGTGGAACCTCTTTCTCTATTTGAGTTTATCGTATTCTTCTTCAGTGATTTCTTCCTCACTGCCTGATTCAAATAGAGGACATTCAAATGTGGGTTCTTCTTCATCAATATATTTGTGCTTTTGGTTTTTTCTATTGTCGTATTCATCAAAAGCCTCACTCCATCCACGAGTGGACCTATCCATTTCTAGAGAGTCTAGATCAATTAGGGAATTGTGAGATGTTTCTCCTTGAAAGTGTGGTAATTTAGGAGGTACTTTCAATCCTTTAGATGTGTACTTGTTACGTCTTGTGTTAACCATGTATCTGTATCTCAACTTCATCAAAGTTTCCTGATTGTGTCAAGTAGTATCTCAAATCATTCAAGTGAGTGTGTCTAGGTTGAAGTGGCATTTGTATCTTGGTGGAAGTAAATGATTCCAGCTTCAAAGGGTTAGAATTCCCTAATAGTGAGCTGGGAATAAAGTGGTTGTAAAAAGTGGATAGACCACACGTATTGAGATGGATAGAAAAAAATTGATAGGACATGCAAGGTAGACGTCTAAAAAAGTGTTTCAACATAGCAACAGGGAGACTAGAAAAGACAACAGGGAAAGACTAAAGTGCCAAAAGGGTAGCCAAATCAATTGAGTTTTCCTGAGAAACCATTCTGCAAGTGCCCACTATCCTAGATGCAAGCTCCTAGATGTGAGCTTGGAAATACAGTATACGAGCTACTGATGACCCTAGATGTGAGCTTGAACCCTAGATTTGATGATGTGTTGACCAAATATGAGCCAGGATACTAGATGCTAGGTAGGATACCAAATACGAGCCATGAAATCTGGGATGCGATTTTCTAGTGTCTCTGTCAGATTTTGTCAGTTTTGAAAAATTTGTCTTGAAAGTGCATGAAGTTTGTCTGTTTCCAGATTGCGTTCTGAGACCTGTCAGTGTGTGAACAACACATGCGTAGACCAAGGATTGAATTTTGTTTCTTGTTTTGAAGGATTTTATCTTATTAGTGATCTTTCAGATACATCAAGCAGATTTTCATTTTTAAGGGGGAACAAACATGTCCTTACGCCTTATTTTCTAGGTGGAGGATGAAAATCCTTGCTCATTGACTTAGGTACACACTCAAATGCTAATCAGAATATAGCCATCCCCAAGTGCGTAATGGCTCCAGTCATGATGTTGTATTAGCCAATTCCAAATGCAAGTGAGGGCACGGTATGACGAGTGTCTTCGGGCAATTACTTTTTGCATTGCACAAGGATTATCACCCTTTCAGGGATGAATTGGGTAGTTTGTCTATGAAGTTTGTTGTTTATATTGGGGCAATCCATTCAAAACCATCTCCTATAGAATTGCACAAGGCAAAATTGAGGTGTATAGCCCTATGAGTACTCAAATATGTGTAGTCTCACAAACAAGATTCAAGTGGCTCTACTCTACACATACCTAAGCATGTTCAAGGAATGATGTCAAAATTCCATGAACAAAACCAACTCTATTTTCGAGGCTTTGGCCTATGAGGAAATAATTATTTATAGTGAGTTGGAAGGGTTGGCGTAAAACCTATCCTCACTTGGGTCGTTCCCGGGAGATTTTTCCTCAATCGGTAGGCCCTCTACTGTTAAATATGCATACAAAGGATTGGTGAGCGTAGGATGGTTAGTCCCTACCATTTTCTCCAAAACACATCAATCAAAGATTTTTAAACTAAAGAAAGCATGAGTAAGAAAAGTTTGTTTTTGTTCAGTTTATCCACAATGTTAAATGACTTGCTTGTTCAGTTACTATCCCGAATTAGACAATGAAACTTTGATTGCTCAATTAATCCACAATGTTAAGTGCTTCGTGTTGTTCAATTTTTGTCCCAAAAAGAATTTAAACGATGTATTTGTTCATTCATCACAAAAATTTAGTGCTTTGAGTTGTTCATTTACTGATCCAAAAGAAATTTAGTTTTGTTTGCTTTGTTCAATTCTCTCCAAATTCCTTTCAACTCATAAACTGATTTGTGAGTTTCTGATTTTCCTTAAAAGGAAAAGAGCATATTCCTCTAATCAGTTTAGTAGAAGATTAGAAAATGTAATTAGTGTGAAAAGCATGAAAAGAGAAGTCAAGATGGGGGTTTGGCAACCTAAAAAACCACAAGTTAGTATTCTTTTTTCTACTCCCAAGAGGGTCTCCGACAATGATATGCAAACATGAGTTAGGATGCTTAAAAGACAAAAACCAAAGTGATCAAACTATTAGAGGTTAGGCAATGAAGTATGCAAGATTTTCAACCAGATGCAATTCTAGAAACATAGGATGCAATACCATATACCAGATGCGAGCCCTTGTTACCAGATATGACAGATTGCTAACCAGATGCGATCTTGTACTAGAAATGACCCAGGAAATCCCAGATGCGAGCCTTTATTTGTGTGGTGTGAGGGCGTATCCTAGATGCGAGCTTTTGCTACCAGAAATGACTCTAGACCTAAAAACTAGGAAGAGAGATTAGTGAAAATGGAGTTAAAATGAGGCAAAATCTAGAATCGAGCACCAGGGTGGGCGCTAGAAATGTGTGTGTGAAATAGTGTACCTATTACTTGCGACACAACACTTTAATAGGTCATTACGTTAGTGAAAAAAAGGGTTAGTAAAGCATGGAAATCCACTAAAATCAATCTATTGCTTTCTAACTAGGAGTGTGAAAAACAACATAATAGCCCTCAGATTATGTCTTTTCCAGTGACATAGACAACCTAGCATGAAAGATTCTATTAAAAACAACAAAGATATCTAAATAACATGCATTCTAGTTCTAGAAATGAAGATAATAACAATGCATGAACATGGAAACTAAATGTTACATGAATCTATATAAATCCTAACATCATAACAATGCATTTTCAATCTAAAATGAAGGCTTATTTGTGCTCAAAAACTCCTTCTATTTATAAAAGAAATGAAGAGAGAGAGGACAAGGGTCATTAATGGAGTTGCAAAACTCATTAATGAGGTGTAAGAGGAATAAATGCCAAAGGCATTAAAGAAGCATGGGATTGAGGAATATGCATTAAATGCAAGCATTTAAGAGGCATGGAGAGGTCATATGAATTAAATGAAAACACTTAAGAGGCATGGAGAGGGTCTAGAGTCAAGCTTGAGAAAGTTGACTTTCTCAAGTGGGTTGAGTTCCTAATCACATTTTTAGGAATGTGACATCATTAGGAAGTGAGTTAGAATGAGATTAGGATTAGGATTAGATTTAGCATGGGGTGAATAGGTTGGGATGGGTTTGAACCCAGGGTTAAGGTGGTTGAGATAGGTTAGGTTGGGGTTTAGGGGAATATTAATGAAATGAATTATATTAAATATATTCATTCAAAAATAGGAATATTAATTATTTAAGAATTTAATTCCTTTAGATAATTAATTAGGACTATAGCCAATTAATTAGATTAATTTTGGATAGAAGATAAGATTTTTGCAAGTGATTTGATATAATAGGGATTTATTTAATTCCTCTTAAATTAATTACCTTAGCTGATTTAAAATGATTTGGATTAAATTTATTTGATTTGATTGGCTTAGGTGATTAATAAAATTTAGTGATTAGATCACTTAGGAGATTAAATCTGATTTGAATGAATTATGCCAGTTGATTGAAGAGTTGTCTAGACATAATTGGGTGTACGATCAGACTTAGGGAAAATAGGGTCTATGGTCAGAGCAGACCAAATCTAGGTGGTTACATCCAGAAATATGCAGACAAAGGTTCCATCTAGAAAAAGGGAGTTCAAAGATCTAATTTGATTGTATTCCTATTTTGTCCTTTCACCGCTTGAAGTCTTATTGTTTTTTGTCTTCTTCTAGATTTTAGGGTTAGGTTTTAAACCATTCGAAGCTTGTTGCATCCTTTTTTTTTTTAAGGATTCCAAGATAGTTTAGACTATAAATATAGCATTTGTATCATTTTTTCAAGAGAGATGAGAAGTGAAATATAATTGCAAGCCAGACTGCTCAATTTTGTCCGAGTTTTTTTGCTTATTGTCTATTGAATGTATTTGAAGCGATACCAATATTAATAAAATACATTTCAATTTATGTTCTATATCTTGTGTTGTCTCTTTATATTTATGTTCTAGCTCTTGTATGTTTAATTTGCAAGGCATTTTAAACATACCAATTACAAGGTGATTATGCAGTTGTTTGTGAGTTCTTTCAAGGAAGGAGTAATTCGTACAGGTGATCCCAGAGAGCTAAGAATTAATGCCAGGATTTCATAACACGGGTGTTAGAGTGAAAAGTAGTCTGTAAGGCATTCTACCCAAATTACATGTATTTACATTAATCACTAATTGTGGATTTATATTTGTTATCGACTCTTTACCCAAGGATTAGGCACTGGTTTAGGGTCTGGCAGACAGTTAATTATCATCTAATATTCAAGAAAAAATCAATCATTTAATTTTTAGTTACAAACAAATATAAGTTTAAGCAATTTTATCAAAGAATACAATTCAGTTTACTGATTCCTGTAAGAGAGAATCACTAGGTTAACCCTCCTAAGTTAAGAGAACTACAAAAGGAAGAAGGATGAGAATTCTTATTACATTAATGTTTTCTATTGTTAAATTAATGGTTTGGCTTATTAAGCTCTATATCAGAATGATTATATTCATTTTCATAGTTTTCTATCTATTGATACAATAAAAGGAAATTAGAAATTTAGTAAAAGATCTAATCCACTATAATAGATATTTAAAATCAGTAATCATTTGAAGGTACACCTGCTTGAGCCTGTGGATCTCAAAGTTGAAGTAGGAATTAGTCCTCAACAATTAGGCTTTATATTGCATAAATAAAATTGGAAATATAAAGAATATGCATTCACACTGTGTTAAAACTTGCAAGAAAAATCCCTAACAGGTCACTTGATAAGGGATTTTTACTGTCACAATTATTAGAGAGTAACAACCTATAATAATTTGTAGTTTTCACTATTTCTACTATATCAGATCCAATAAAGTTATCTAACACAATAACATACCATTAAATCCTCTGTGTCTTTCTCTTTATTCTCTCTTGTGATCGCAACTATCTTTCTTCGTTTAGTTCTTTTTTTCCTGGATGATATCCTATATTCTCCTTCGTCATGATAACTTGACTTAATCTCATCTTCTTGCTTAAGTAAATTATCTTTAATCATCAAAACCTAAAAATAGATCCAATTATCATAACTTCATCATAATAATAAATCATTTTATTGTTCATCCTTCCTTGTCGGATTTGTCGTAATCTTTTATTTTAATCCAATAGTTGTCTACAACATCATCTGATAGCTAACCTTCTTGCCGATAAGTCTGACTTTAATGCCGATAGTTAATTCTTTGCTACTTTGAAATCAATAAAAAACAATATAAATTCCTTATCAACTAGATCAGTTATGCCAACAATCTCTCTATATATGCCAACAATCTCCCCCTTTGCAATTTATGGCTAACATCTTGTTAAACAACATCTTGGAAAACATCTAGTGATACATTTCTATATGTACCTTTATGTACTAGTCATTCAATTATGTCCAATCTTCTTCTTCATCCTTTCTCCTACTTTCTATACTCATACTTCTCCTTACTATTATCTCCTAATTACTAGTCTCTCTCCCTTAGTGATCTCTTTCTTTCTATTCTCCCCCTTTGGCAATAATGCCTAAGGTGATCAACCTTACTATACTATCTAATGATTTTTTACTGTTCTATTCTAATTTATTTACCTTACTACCTAGATTGATCCCCCATAGAGTAGTCTTCCTGTACATCAATTCATACTTAAGATATTATGTTAGAATCTTATGAATTGATGCATATTGCATCTTCTTTTAGTTAATTTTTGATAGGGGTAGGATCCCTATTTTACCTCTTAGATATTCAAAGCTCTCCTTAGGTAGTGGTCTAGTGAATATGTCTACAACTTTTTCCTTTGTGGGAATGTATTCCAATATCACTTCTTTGTCTCATACTTGTTCCCTTTGAAAATGATACTTGATAGCTATATACTTGGTCTTTGAGTGCATTACCAGATTCTTTGATAAATTAATAGAACTAGTATTGTCACAATGTATAACAACAGGTTCTTCAACATTCTCATGTATTACTTCCAGTATTTTTTTTATCCATAATACTTGGTGACAATTAGTGGCAACAATTACATATTTAGCTTTAGCTGTAGATTGTGAAATACAATTCAGTTTCTTGCTTGTCCATGACACTAATATGCTTCCTAGGTTAAAAAAAATCATCCACTTGTACTTTTTTTGTCATCAACATTTACAGGCAAGTATGTTTCTGTATATGCTTGAAGATTAAAATATCCTTTTCTTTCATACCATAATTGACGAGTCTCTATTCCTTTAATATATCTAAATATCTTTTTAAATTGTTCATCAACAAATCCTTGAGGTTGTTCAATATAAACTTCTTCTTCTAGTATTCCATTCATAAATGCCAATTTGAGGTCCATTTGATAAACTTTAAATCCTTTATATGCTACGTAAGCCAGTAGTATTTTGAATCCTTCCAATCACTAGTAAATTTTACCCCAGATTTTGATGACCATTCATCTATGTTTCACCACCATATCGTCGGATAGACAACAAATTTGGACGTCATACTTTTTTTGTCTCATTTTTGATGCCCTAAATTTTTGTCATATATTCGACTAATAATACGTCACAAAAAGGAAGGTGCATGGTCCACAATGATCATGGATCAAAGGACCAACACTTTAGACCATGCGACCAAAGGGTCATTGAAATATAGACGATAAAACGAAGATCATGTCGTCGCCTGAAAATCTCTATCATTGAAAATGGTTGTTATTTACGTTGAAATAGAGATTGTGATTATTAAATGTTTGCCAATTTTTTGACACAAAATAGAGATTCATGTCATCGTTGTTATTACACTTTCCCCAAAATAGTTGCCAGGTGCGTCGAAAAAGTGACGGACAAACACACTAAAGAAAACAAAGCTCAAGAGACCATAATAGCTGGTCTCCGTCTTTGGTCCATATTACTGAAAAAATGGTTTACCTTTCATTAGCTCAATAAATGTGGGGATTTGAAAGAATTTAATAGAATATTTTTGTGATAACGTATATTATTTAAGTTGACGTTGCATGAATTTATCTACTTTGCGCCCTTTTGGACTAGGAGGACAACAATAAAGAAACATCTCCACCCGTGGCCTGCATTACTCAGGACATGGGAGGGGATGCTTATTTATCGATGTCCCCGCATTCCACAAGTGTGGGAAATAGATAAATCCGTGCAACATCAAACTAAAATAATGTATGTTATACATGAAAATACCATCTATTAAATTCTTTCAGATCACCATATTTGATGAGCTAACGAAACATAAAATGTTTCCTCAATTGTATGGAATAAAGGCGGAGACAACCTATTATGGTCTCTTGAGCTCTGCTATCTTTAGTCCTAGCTACTAGGTAAGGCTTGGAAGACTTATACCTTCCGATCTTCGATAATACTCACCACCTTGCCTTTATGTACACTACACAGTATCCAATATATTACTAAAACTGAAGAGAAGACAAAATATGAATGGATAAAAGAAATGAAAGATACAATAATATTATCTTGTTGTTTACCTTCTCATAATTGACCAAATAATTGATTCCTTTAGACCTCCAGTGTTGATGAGTTGTAGAAGCGTAACAGGTTTTGACAGTTTCATAAAAAAAGACTACGAACAATTTTTTTTGTCCCTGCCCCCCTGAAATATTGAGCTTCTCTTTGTTTCAAGAATAGTTTAACATTCTCTACTTAATAGGACCAACCATGTGAGGGTGGAAGCTCATCTGGCCCCTCTTAGGAGCCTCTTTGTTGGAAATACAATAATGGGAAAGCAAGATACTGAGAGGGGGGTGAATCATATCTTCAAATTTAAACACTTAAAACAAACTGATCCACATTCATACATATATGAATCTAATGTAATCTCAGATAGCATCCACACAATGAAATAAATAACACATAACACAATAAATTGGTAACCCAGAAACCCAAATAG
>MU227349.1:2445923-2491951 GCA_018584345.1 Thuja plicata
TCTGAATAATTAAATTCAATTATTGAAATGAGGATATTTATTTAATAATTAAATATTATTTAATTCCTTTTCATGTGTCTCAGCTAAAGAGGGTGAGTTTAATTTAATTAAAGTGCTAGGACTTTATTAATTAAATCAATTCAATCATAAGGTTTGTTTAGCCAATATATATTTAGGAATTAAATATAATGTATGATTAATGAAGATTTATGATTTTCTATATTTGACACTTAGGTCGAGTAGAGTCAGTGAAAACTCAGAATTGCCTAGTACAATAGGACTTTGATGATATAGAAGAGCAACAAATGCAACAAAATTGGTTAGTGTTGCAAGATGCCAATTTTGGGGTGTTACATTTTTCCCCTCTTTGAATTGATGTGCGAGCGGTGCATTAATTCAAAGAATAGTCTGATGCCTGAAGCACAGAAGAAAGGATTTTGAACACCCAGTTTTGACCATGAGGTACGAAAAACTAAACATGGCGTCAAGTGATTTGAAAAGCATGGAACACCCAGTTTTGACCGTGAGTTATGAAAAACTAAACATGGCGCCAAGTGATATGAAAAGCATGGAACACCCAGTTTTGACCGTGAGGTACGAAAAAATGAACATGCCCCAAGTGATTGAAAAGTATGGAACACCCAGTTTTGATAGTGAGGTACGAAAAAATAAACATGCCCCAAGTGATTGAAAAGCATGGAACACCCAGTTTTGACCGTGAGGTACAAACAATTGAACATGCCCCAAGTGATTTGAAAAGCATGGAACACCCAGTTTTGACTGTGAGGTACGAAAAACTGAACATGCCCCAAGTGATGAGATGCCCCTAATAATGAGGATTTTTGAAAATTAGATTAGATTGATTGGAATAGATTCAATGATGTAATCATCCTGCCCCCTCGGGAGCGAAATCAAAAGATGACACGTCATAATGATGATAGAGAGAAAAATATTGTAGATAGATGTGGAGTCAGAGATCAAGAAGAACTCAAAACAGATGATGGAAGAATTCAGAAGATTCAGAATCAATTTTGAGTGATTTTGAGGTCTGGTTTGACCAAGTTTGACTGGGGTTGACTAGAGTTGACCAAAGTTGACTTTTGAAGAAAAAAGTCAAAGATTTCAGAAAATGATGATATGATAAGATTTCGATGAGAAAGCGAGGTCAGAAGGGTGACTGCACAAGCGTCCAATCGCGTCGGTCCCAAAAATTTTAAAATGCAATTTTGCGCTATATAGAAGTGTTAGATTTTGATTTCGATCATGAAAATGGATTCAAGATGGTCAAATTAGGTAGTGGTGCAATTTTTGCGCAAAACAGAGCACTTTGAAAAATTAGGTCAAAACCTATATAAGGACAAAAAGGGTCATTTTCAAATCATTTCAACCCTTTGACTTTGCGAATTGAGAGCTCTGAGTAAAAGACAAAATGGTGGTCCCCTACAACAGCCATCGATTCGAGTGATCCAGGAGACACAGCCGGCCCGCAGTGTATAGACCACCTGTAAGTAGTCGATAAACCTCCCTGCGATTCAAATTTGAAGCATTTAGGTCATTTTTTAGCATTTTTTCACGTTTTTAGGTAGTAGGTCACGGGTCTTCGCGCGAAGTAGTTTCTTCACGCGCCCCTCAAGGAAATCTCACGTGAAGAAACTACTTCTTTGCGCCACTCTGTGCGAACACTCGCGCGAGTTAGTAGCCAATGTCGCGCAAAAGGTCCTATTGGAAGGCATTTTTCTCACGCAAACTGGCATAAAAATTCATGCGAAATTGAAATATTGCGCGATACAAGGAACTTATTCGCGCGAAAGAGAACTTCTTCGCACAAAATTCTGCAATTTCGCATGAGAAAAAGTGATAAAAAAGAAGATGAAATCAGTCTGCATCGCATCCAAAAGCTTTTATGTTAGCATCGTTAATGTCTGTAGGATGTCTTGAATACTTTCTTATCGCATTATGCTTTGATTTTTGTCGATTATTGATAGTGCTCTGTTGTTCATATGTCGTGCAGGTTGACTTTCCTGATATTGCATTCAAATTGCATCATCTGGCCATTAGCAGGTTGATATCTCGGCTAGATGATGCTGAGACAGCCCACATAGCTATATTGGGATTGAGTACGTTATGTGATATACTCAAGATTTGGGTAAATCATGGATTATTGGGTGCCTTGGTTGAGCGTTTCCATTTGGAAATGAACACATTTTACCTGCCAGAGGGGGAGATGACTATCACTCTCGAGGATATATACAGGATTCTCAGGATACCATTCATCAGGACTAGAGTGGAGTATGAGACCCGGCCCAAGGTGGGCATAGCAGCATTGAGAGAGATCTTCCAGGATGACCTCGTGATGGGCAGAGCGATCCCATGGGAGGATCTGATCGGTTCATATGGTGGGACCCATAGGTTACTAGTGGTGCTAGCATGCTTCCTTGGGTGCTATTTGATGCTTGACCGTGGACAACACGGTGTAGAGTGTGGCTGGGGCATGATACTACAGCTGATGATGGCCCGGCCACAACATTATGGATGGGTCCAGTGTATGCTGGCACACATGTATCATGAGATGCATGAGATTGTCTACAGAGAGACGAAGAGTATGGCCGCCAGAGTGTTTGTGCTACAGATATGGGCATGGGAGCATCTTCCCATCACTAGACCCTTATGCGAGGATATGAGGCAGCGCTAGAAATTTATTTGTAATTTTGGCCTTGTTAATCAACCACACACTTCAACATAGTCCTTCTTCACCAGGTACATACAAGACTGAATATGAGATTATTCATCTTATCTGCCTGCGTGATTCGACTTGTAGTCTTCTATCTAGACGGGGTTTTTGAAATTGCTCTCTATTAGGAGATAAAGAAAGGTCTGCTAGAACCACTCTGTTAAGAGATTTTCACCTGATACAATGATTAGAATGTCTCAAGTATTGATCCTTTGTTATGCACTTTGATGCTGATGACAGATCTCCTCTTTCTAGTACCTTCTATGATCTCACAATCTGATATAACTTTACTCTGTTGTTCACTGTGTTCTCACTCTGCTTGATCTCTGCTTCTTAACAAAATAACCCTCTATGCATTTCAATTCAAAATGCAGTCACCACACACTTTGTTTTCTCTATCCTTACAGTTGCAAAATAGGGTTTAGAAGCAATCTAATATATCCGTTCAAATCTGATAGCGAGATCTAGATCAACGATCAAGATCTAATACCCATACCTTGATGGTATTACAATTAATGTTTACAATAGATCATGCATAGGATAAAACAATTAAATGCATAACTAACTCCGTAGAAGAATATTAAATGCATACATAAGTCAGCCCAAAAAGCTTATACAAGCTGGCTAGATCACTTATCCCTGAAGTTTGAATCATTCCAGACATGTATACAAAAACTATTCTGCTTGGCACTTGACTTCTATGTCACTCGACACTTAACATCTCTGTATCCTACTTGGCTTGGCAATATAACTAGACAAACTAAAAATTGCTCGGTAATGTTGCTCGACCTTGCATAGTTTTACCTCGGCCACAGTGATAGCCAACTAAAACTGCCTAAGTGAACGACTAAGTGTTGGTCACTAATCATCAACAGAACTTAGAGATTAACACTCTTATGATCCCTTACAGCACTATTAGACCTCTAAGATGTATTCTTAGGGATTCTAAAGGGTCCTAAGGGGTCATGGGACACAACAATTGAGAAACATAAATGTAGGCGTAATGGTCACAATTCTTTGGAGACAACATAATTGAGTGGTATACCCAGATGATGCAATGCAACCACTACTCCTCCTGTTCTAATTTTTCACTATAGGGTCCAAAACCATAGATAAGGATGGTTAAGCTGAATACAATAGAGAGGGGGAGGAATAAATTGAGAAAGTGGAGGAGGAGGGCCATAACGACCAAAATAATATAGGGTTTGTGGAAATTATATGGATATTATAATATCTGTAAACCCTGGAATAGTTTTCTCCTTATGGCTCTTCGGCCTCCTCTCTCTTTATTTATTCCTCTCCCTATTTGTTGTATTGAACATAGCCATTATTATCTATGGTTTTTGGATCGTAGAGTTTCAACTTAGAACTGGAGGAGTAGTGGTTGTGTTGTATCATCCGGGTATACCATTGAATTATGTTCTCTCCAAAGAATTGTGACCATGATGCCTACATTTATGTTTCTCAGTTGTTGTGGGATTAAAATTCTTCAAAGGAACATGTCGTGTCTATGTGGAACTACATAGGATCATCACCAAAGGGGGTTCAGGATCAAAAAATTCTATTTCACTTAATAATTATGAACCCATCGATGGTATACTAATTGTTTAGTATTGTAAGTTTCCATTGATTTCTTTAAATTACCAAGAAAAAGGTGTTTTCTGGTACAAAAGACTTAGCAGCCTCCAAGGCCTTTTGCTTGAACACATTATACCTCTAACGTACATCATGGAAACATTTTGCATCAGGGTTACAAGAAAATTTAAACCAAGATTCATATAGAGAAAGGTGTTGCTCTTTGAAATGGTTGATGGTGATTGATGAAGAAGAGTTGAAAATGATGATAGATCCAATTCAGTTTGGTGCAACATTTTCAAATATTCTTCATAATCATCATCAAATGAACATTTTCAAATCTTCTTCATCATTCATCATCTCAGTATTCTACAATAATCTTCTATCAAATGATTATCCCCGAAAAGAGGATAGTATCAAGAAAATATCAGAGCTTTGAAAACAAGAATAGTGGTAAAGTGCAACATATTTTTTACTCCTTGGTAGTCAAATCCTTCAACTCAGCTGTTGTGATTAAAAGTCTTCTAAGGAACTCAAAATATAGCACTAAGGATGTTAAGTCAAAATTTCTTAAAACAATCTTAGAAAACCATTTGCAAGCTAAACATGGTCTCAAAACCCACAAGAAGAAGATTGCATCAAGGAAAACTAAGTCTCATTGTGCTAAAGGATTGTAACTCCATTTGTGATTTTTTTAATAACTTGGTTGGGTTAATTTAAAAGCATTTGTATTGAATTTGGTATCTTGAAGTTTGACTGTCCCATGATAGTTTAGTATTTGTGGGGTTGCTTTGAATCATGAATTAAGATTCATCCCCATACTGTGTTGTCTATGATTAGGGGATGAATCCTAACATTGTATTACATTAATCTAACCTTCCCAATGCAAGAATAACCATTGGATTGCAGGGTGATCACTAAAACATGCAGGTTGTAGGGTTGAAGTTGAGTTAAAGTTGTGGAATGGGTACTGTAGTAGCCCAAATTCCTTAACAAGGACCACTGAATGGGTCATTGAAGGAGTTTTGGAGTGAGATTGACAAAGCATAAGGATTTGAGGGTCACAGGAGGAAATAAACTTGACAATCCTCTAATTGGGGCTTTGGTAATTGCAGAGGTCATAGGATGAAATAAACTTGACAATCCTCTAATTGGATGTATTTTATGAGACTCTCCAAGGTTACAGACTTGGGGGAGGTGTTTAGAGTTAGGTCTCTTTGTAAAAGTCACTATTTTGGGGGTAAAAACTAGGTACAGGGTTAGGACAGTAGGCTACTTTCCAAACAACCCCTTGAAAGATTTTGATATGTTGTTGTAATTGATAATAGGTATCTGAAAAGTTGATTTAATTTCTTGGTGTCTTGGGAAAATTTGAATAAGGGATAAATAAGGTGCTATTGAGTATGAGTTGTAAGTGACAAATAAATAGTTGTCGAGTCGACAACTGTTGTCAGTTTGACAACATTACTAAACAAATGTAAACAACTTGAGAGTCAGTTTAGGACTGTTAATAAATAGTTGCAATCAGTTCATGCAAGTAGTTATGGAGGCGTCGACATTTCTAAGGCATTCTGAAACTATAAAAAACATGGAAGCCCGATAGTATGGGAGAGGTCGATGTAATTGGAAAATAAATGATGTGAGAGGAGTTTGATATCAATAAAGCATGAGTTCGAATCTACAAATTTTTCTTTTCTTTCATCTGTTGACAATGTTATGTTTTCATTTTATCTTTGATCCTTCAGTCATTTGATGAATCATGGTGTTAATACTTCAAAGAATTAATTCTTTATACTTTGGCTTTGATTAATTGTTTTACTTCGAAGAACAATGAATACCTTGACATTTACAGTTTACTGGTGAATAGTTCTACTTGAGAATCACAAAATATGATTCCTAATATGTTGGACGTTGAATAAGACCCTCACCTTGGACAATGATGAGGAGGACAAAGTATTCTTACTGTCTTGACAAGTTGCAGAGCACCATGCAAATTCTGGTCTGTGCATTTGAACATTCAAAGTGATTATTGTCGGTTAGGGAAGGGTTTGATAGAGAGGGAAGTTGCAGTAGACTTTGTCCACCATAGAGATTAGCTATGGGGGCTTTAATATCCATGAGGAAGGTAGGGATAATGACCCATGATATGTTCAAGGTTATGGAGGGTTTGGATGGTCCAACGTGAAGGATAACCAAGAAAATTTGTAGAGTTTGGGTTCACTGTCCCAAAGAGACCGTGGTATGGTAAGTTAATTTAATTGGATTCAAAATGTTGTGTTAGGAGTTCAATACATGTTGTAAAGGGGGTGGACAGAGTGTTGGTTATATGTACATATTTTTTTATTATTTGAACAAAGTCAAGTCAGTAAGGGATGAGTACGGTAAATCAGAAAGGTTAGTTGGTAAAGGAAAAGGAGTATATACACCAAGAAAACAAAATTCATACACCGAGTTGTAGTGTATATCAAGCAACATGGAATTCACTGAGCAGAAAATTTGATCACACTGAGCAATCATAGGATGAGAAGTTTAGGGAAGTTATAAGTAAAAAGCTAGCCAGACATCTTAATGTGACTAGCAGAGAACAATGAAATTAGCATTACCAGTCCCCATAACATTTTATGGGAAATGTTCCAAGTCTCAAAAATGGATATGTAGTGTGTCCACACGTGCCCCAAGGTGTCCCAAGTGTTGGATATTAGTTAGGAACTAGTGCATTTTGGAACTTCGGAGTATTGGGTGTTTGTAGAACCAAGTCTAAGAGTTTGATTGGTTCAGTAGGTGTCATTTGAGACTCATTGACATGTTTGTAGTCACCTTAGGCATGGAATTCAGTTTTAAGGGTTTGTGAGAAAGAAGGGAAGAATTGGGGACACTCAAGTCATAGGGGTGAATCAAAAGAAGTTGGTTCTTTTGATGAATGATAACTCTGGGAGGGGTTTTGGGGATGGAATGGTGATGTGTTGGAGATAAAGAGAAGGTACTTGTGAAGGTGTAGAGTTTGGGTTGGTGATACTCTAGCAGAAAGAGTAGGTACTTGGTTGTATCAAGTAGAGGCTTGAAGGGGTTTCAAGTGGATATAGACCCAAACATAATGGGTGACAACGACAATAGTATGATGGGTGTAATCGATGTTACAAGGTGTTGGGAAAGATATATAAGACCAAGTGGAATCCAATCTTTAAAGTCTTGGGGTTAATAGATGTTGAAGACAGAGAATTAGAAAGGACACTCACAAGTATTAAGAAAGTGGAAATAACAATCTCAAGAAGATTTGGAGGTAGACACCTTGTGGGAAAGAATCTACAGTACCCAATAAACCCTTATCTTTTGAGAGGATGTAATGATACCAAGATGTATTTGGCATTCCTTTTTAATTTCCTTATTTGGAATAGATGAAACTTGTATTCAATTTGTGTTAATTATTTATAAAAGGCATTAAAAGGAATCTAGGAGGAAGAGATATATACTTGGAGAACCAAAATAATTTTATTAGCTGCCTGAATACACATGAGAATAGATATAAAAAAATTCATCCTTGATAAAAGTTTGGATTTAAACTTGTTGAAGAACCATGCCTACACATCTTTCAATAAAATTACCATTCTAGAGGGAATGCCAAGGTATCTAGTAATGGTGTGATGCTTAATTTCTTACCACTCTTTTGGAATCCAACGAGGATGAAGGTTGGGACATGTCATCTAGAATTAAGTTTTTTGCATCATAGGTTTAGAGTATGAGACAATGCAAAATAAATCAATGGTATCAAGAAAATTGTTGACATTATCAACAAATTACTTTGAGTTAAAATGATGTTTTCATGAATAAATTGAGAGTTAAGAGCAACAAAATTACCTATAAAATGAGATACCATGTGTACGGTGGTTTAATTGAGCATGAAGGTGGTTTGATTGAGCAACAAAATTACCTAAAAATGAGATACCATGACATCCCTTAACCTAGCTCAATGTCCTAATGTAGTGAGGACAATATAATTTTGAAAAAGCTCACTTCCCTAAGATTAACAAAAATCCCTTTCCTTAAATGTAGATCTAATTGCCAAACTCACTCAAAATTCCTATGCCTCAAGGACAAGTACCCCTTCCTAGGTACACAATCCACTAGATCCATCTCATTCTAGGATCATCAATCTATAGGCTTCTTCTCCTCGTCTTAACCCAAATCACTCACCCTAAGCCATGGAATCTACATACACTATTCATCTTTGATCAACTTAGTTCATTCAACAATCATTGTCTTGGAACAGTCATCACCCTCCTTGGAACAAACCCTTATATGGATTCATTGTTCCTTGCATCCTTCCTCCAAATAATTAGTCACCCTCCCTACTTCCTCTAGGATCCTAAGGCCCTTATCTTCACTCTATCATGTTCATTTAACTTATAAGCACAACTTTTTGATCAAAATGGATTAAGTCTCCAAGTCACTGTCTCACTGTGACAGTCTACACCGACCTCTACAAATACATTGGCATAACCGTTAGATTGTTTTATCTGACTCAAAAAATCATTTAGACACCTTCATACCTTATTAGGATCTTCTCACACGCTTAGACCACACTCATTAGTCACTAACAATAACCAAAATCAAACAAATTTACCTTCCACTATGTTCTGCAATAGTCATCATCTACCTCAGCAACCTTGTTGTTTAACCCAATACATAGACCATCTGCCCTCACCAACGCTTTATGCTTGTTTCAAAATCTCCATATACTACTTCCACAAGTCCCCATGAAACTAGCATTACCAAACCTCTGTGGAAAAATCCAAACATTCGGTGTTACCTCTATCTGCTACCAATCTGTGACTGTAACAGTCATTATTTTCCTCTCATGCACATGCCAGAAATTTGCATGACCTTATGCAACATCTAGGATAGGTACCATACACTCTCCCCGACATCCCTGCCCAAATGTGGAGTTTATTGAGACCAATCCACCAAACCTTGTTGTGGAAATAATGTTTGGGGAGATGTAGAATCTATCCAATCTACCATTTTTTCACAAAATTGCCTCAAGAGAACTAGTGGGGTCTTTGTTCAATTATTTTTCCTATTATTGGATCATACATTCCCAAGGAGTTTCAAGGAAGCATATGATTACAATCAATTTTGATTGCATGCCCAAGGAAGTTGGTAAATGGTTTATTTATTCTTATGAGGGGAAACGGGAGATCAACAATAGTTGGATCTTTCAATATTTCTTTGAAATTGGTAGATATCACATGGAATAATAGGGCATGGGTTAAAGAAAAAATTGCGAATTGAAGAATCTACCACTTTTTGTGATTGTATATTGGACATCCTTATAACACTAATATCTCTTCTATCTTTTGGTAAAGTCTCTTCCCTTTGACTTCCAACATCCATGGTTTAGCTAGGCAATGACATATTAGGTTATATAGTTCATACTAATATTCCCTTATTACTTGGCTTATCCTCCATGTACAAATTTAGTAACCTTGGTTTTCACAACTAGGATTATTTTTAACAATCTATAATCTCTTGTCCATTCATGTATATAATATGACAATAAACCCTTGTTTACAATTTCTAATCTCTTGTCCATTTATACATAGAATATGACAATAAAACCTTGTGTAGAATGACATACACAAACTCTACGATGATAAATAACATTAAAAGGGAAAAGTACAATTGAGGATGGTAAACTACGAGAATAGCCTCAATAAAGAACCAAATTCAGATGCCTATGTTGGATGTTTGGAATATAGTTTATGCATAGTATTGGTCAACAATTTGTAAGTGGAAGAAGAGCCAAATTTATGCCATAGTAAGCCAACTGTGATATTAAGATGATGAGCTTTCATATGATTAACTTGTATGATAATAGATGAATTAGAAACTTTTCTGTATATAACACTCAAATGCCTCTTTTCTTAATTAGTGTGCTCAAGCAAACTCTGAGTGCAAGAATAAGAATGTTTCTTCTTAGATATTTTTTTTAATCTTAATTATGTAATCTATCAAGTTGGATCAATGTGTTCTCAATTTTCTCAAAGGATTGTGCCGAAAATGATGATTTATTTTCCATTTTCTTTTAACAAAGTTTGTTTTCAAAATATTGAATGGATTTTGTGGAGAGGAAAACCATCATATTGTCAGTTTAATGAAGGCTTTGGGGGGGGAAAGGGCATGCATTTGTGTAGATGCTATTGGAAATACAATATGGGAAAGCAAGATGCTGAGAGGGGGGGGGGGGGGGAANGGGGGTGAATTAGATCTTCAAAATTTTATCACTTAAAACTAACTGATCCACAATCATGCATAAATATAATTGATCTATCATCTAGTAGCATCCATGACAGTAAATAAATAACACAAGACACAAAATTTGGTAACCCAGAAACCCAATAAGGTAAAACTGGGGTGGGGATGACACCCACAAAAATCTTCACTACTACAGCAATAAAGTATTCCTGTTATGGCTACAAAATTTGATCACAATTTGTAATCTACCTGGTTAAAGGTCTGTCCGGTTAAGAAGTACAGATAATTACAATCTACCTTGTAAAAGGATTTAAACTTACAAAAAAGTAAGCACTTAGCTAAGAGATTTAGAAAGGTCTGTTAGAAACACTCTATTAAGAGATTTCACTTGATACACTTGTTAGAATGTCTCAAGATCTGATCCTTCAATTTGCACTCTGATGTTGATAATGGATCTCCTCTTTTCATTATCTTCTTTGATCTAATAATCTGATATATCTTTACTCTGCTGTTCCCTGCACTTTCACTATGCTATATCTATGCTTCCTCTCTCAAAATAACCCTTTACACATCTCTCATGTATGCATACACCTTCTCTCACAGTACTCTCCAATTAGGGTAAGAAGCAATCTTAATATACTTTACAGATCTGGTGATTAGATCTAGATCAATGTTCATGATCAAATGCTTATGCTGCTTAGGACAATCCAATATCTGATTGGCTCCATGCCACATAGTGGGATCAAAAAATTAAATGTGTAATTATCCCGTTGAAAATATTAAATGCTTAGATAAGTTGGCCCAAATAATTTACCTCAAAATTTGTGTTATTCCTGACATACATAAAAAAACTGTCTTGCTCGACACAAAAAGACTCTGGCAGTTGGCATGGACTAAAATTGGCAACCGTGTGACTCAGAAACTATTATCTTCTCGGCAACGACTATGCCGGATATCTCGGCCTATACCGAATAGCTCAGCCGTAGTGATGAACGGCTAAAACTGCCTAGATAAATGACTAAGTGTGGAACACTAATGATAAACAAAATTTAGAGATCAACAATCTCCCCCTTTGATATTAGTGGCAAAAACACTTATCATTTACATTCACAAAATTTTCCTAAGTACACAATGTACTCCCCCTTAGATTATACTTCATACTTCATACACTATCTACATAATATACATGCCTTCAGCAAAAATATTTATACCTGGTTCTGCACATCTTTTCCTATTTCATGTACCGTTTCCCCCTTTTTTTTGTCACTGATAGCTGTAGGTGTTAAGTTATATTTGTCCAAAAATGGTTTATGAAGATATAACATCAATGCAAATGATGTATCCCAACTATCCTTAACAAAATTCATAACCTTCAACTTAACTTCTAGCTCGGCAGCTAGACTTACCAAACTATCTGCAGTAGAGAGATGAGAATCTCTCTTGACCAATTCTCATGCAGCTGTTAGTTCCTTCTGAATAACCTCCAGATGAGGTATCAAATTATTCTAAATTTTTATTAATTTGGCTCTGATTCGACCATCTTCAGCCATAAGCTTGGCTAATATCCTCTGTGCATGAGTCAACCTATCAAAATGTATGGAGCTAGAACTAGCATCCATGCTCAATGAACTTACTGTTGAATTCATATCTAAATGCTCAATGAACTTGCTGTTGAATTCATATCTAAATGCAACTTCTCAATAAGCCGTTGATTATCCTTGTAAAGAATGTTACATCACATAATATTTTGTACAATGAAAAAACATTATTCGCAACTTCCTCAAGAATCTCAACAAGAGAAGAAAGTTCACCTTGTTTTGTGGCAATCTCTCCAGATATCTTCTCCAAGACTTTGTTCTCAAATATTCTCTCGGACCATTGCAACAATTTTTCATTTGCCTCAATATTTTCATCAGTAACATTCTATGCAATGTGAACTAATTGTTCTAGTATTGGTGCTTGCTCATTTACATCTTCCATATATAAATATTTAACAAAAATATCCTTTATGTCATGTAGAACTTGCTTATGCTTTTGTTCCCTCTTCATTTCCTCTTGTCTCTTCTTCCTCTTCAATAGGTCTTGAAGGGTCTAAATTTTCTCATATGTCAAACTCTAAGGATCCCATTTAGGAATCACAATAATTTCATCTAATGTGACATTTAAGCTTTGTGACTTTTTCTTGTTTAGCTTCCTCTTCTTGAGCTCTGGTGAGCTGATACTTGGTTCAGGTTCTGTGATATATTTTCCTTTGTCAGTATTAATTTCAATTGCTTCCTTCATCTGAGTCAATATTTCTTGCGGGTCAGGTATACTACCCATTTTGGGTCCAGTGGGAGTAGATGATACAGGGTGTGGTAGATCCACCAACACTTGTATAGCCTCTTGTTCTGTAGTCTTATTTGCAATTTTTTCCATCTTACCTCCACTCTCTAAAACTGTTTGTACAACCTCTAAAATAGGTGGATTAGTATTGATTACCTCCTTTTCTCCTTCTTTCGCTGACTCAACCTTAGTTGTACAAATGGGCGATTAGATACCTGTATCTTCTGGCTCATTCTAATCCTCGACATCCACATTACTATTATCTCCAAGTGTAGTGTCAATGGGACTATCAATTGTCAAATGTACAATTTTCCCATCGCCTATTTCCTCTTGTGTTTTTGTCTCAGTCTCTATTTGATGAGTAGCAATTTAGTCTTCCATTTCCTTTGGCTCTGAGGTGCCTTCACCTTTCTCATCGGCCTTGTTAGTGATTAACCCAAAATTGTCCTTCCATATTCTGGTGCTCTATTTGTACTACACCTTCAACATCAATTTTCAATATTGCATAGGCGCTTTGTTTAGGAATAAAATTCCTTTGATATTGCTCAATAAACTTGGCTATATGTTTCTTGGTTTAGTTAGGAAAGACCTTAGCTAGTGTTCCTTCCCTTATTTGTCTATGGGTCATCAAAGCATACTGCCACTTTTGTGTTTAAACATTATAAAGCTCTGTAGGAACAAGGTTTCCTATCTCTATAGGTGTCATCTTGAATGCACACATAATATCTAGTAGTTCTTCCTAAATCTTATGCTTGTTTTCTATGCTTTGCTTCTCATACTTGATAAATTTAAATCCTGCTAAACCAGCTGTACTTCTAATATTCTTGCATACGTCACCAATACTGGTCATTGGTTTATGTGGTGCTGTAGGTCTGTTGCTAGGTTTGTCTGTATCTGTATTCTCTTCATCATCTTCTCGTTCTAAGATTAGTTTTCTCCTCGGTCTCTTCTCAAGCTTGCTCTGAACTACCTTTGTTTCAACTTGTTTTCTCTTCCCTAAACTTCTCTCTCTAGCATTCTTCTTTGTATATAATTTTGTTAACTCGAATTGAGATGAAACAGTTGATGCCCTAGTCCTAGGCCAGTTAGCAACATGAGGGGTAGCCTTAGGTTTGGCTTTGCTTGCTTTAGTTTCCTTGGCAACCACTGGCTTCTTCCCTTTTCCTTTCATAGTGATATCCTCTTCAGGTTCACTCTCTTATTCTCCACTAGACATATCTTCTCCATGTCCTGTTGATAAACCCAAAGGTGCATCCTCTATTTCTTCATCACTCTCAATTCCAACCATCTTCAAATTTTTAACAATCTTTTTCCTTTTCCTCTCCATAGTGCCAACCTTCAAATCCATAGAGATTTTGGACTTAGCTTCTTCATAGTTTCCAAAATGTTTGGTTGCACCATCAGTCTCTTCTATCAATAGAGTTGTTATAGCTGTAGATGTCTCATCAATGTTCACTTCATAAGGTAATGGCCTTAGCCATGATACCCTCGGTACTACAACCTGAACATAAGTAAAATCAGTGTCTACAGAAAACATATATCCTCATAGTGTTTCTCAACTAGTGATGTGGGAATTCTGCTCCTCAATCTCATCTTCTTCTTAAATTTGACAAAAAATTTTCCCATCAAATTGTCAAAATTATCACCTAATTGCTGAATAAATGCATTGATTTGCTGTGTAATAGGTCTATCTATTTTCCACACTATGTTTCCAAAAGTAGGAAATGTATTCTGTATACAGAAAAATATACAAACAAGCAGAGATCTGAACTTACACATTGAATTCTTTTCCTTTCTGATTGAAGAAAGGTTCTCATATAGTTGCATCAGTTGAAGCTCGGCAAGGTCATAAGTATGATCCTTCTTCACAATCTTCCAAGCCTGGTAGACTACAATGCATGGGACACTGTCCAGTCGGCTCAACTGATCAAACTTGTGAGCAATAACCCTAACTGCAAAATCAAGCTCCAAATATGTAATAGTAGAGATCGTCATTCCTCTTTTATTCGAAATGTCTCCAGTGAATTATTCTATATTTTCCTTACTCTGCCATCTCATAGTTATCTTCCCGTTAACAATTGGATAACCAATTACGTGATGGATGATTTCCTTTGTAATCTTAACTGGTCCATTTTATAGCCATATGTTCATGTCATGTACATGGCTTAGAACAATATTGATCTATTCCATTATGAAATCCCTCGTAAAATCTAGGGCATGAGTTAAGCCTCTCTCAGCTAAATGTTTGTATTCAACTTTTAGGGCTCCATCTTTGCATAATTTTCTGTAAGATTCACTTAGCTCGTGATCGCCAACTTCACTTATCTTGTATATATAACATGACCTAATATCATGAATCATGAGTACCTTAGGTGGAATCGATGATAGGGCTCTAGTTAGATCACCCTGGATGGCACTCTCAGAAACTTCTCAAAAATTAGGAGGCGCACAGGTGTCGCTCCTTACCAATTAAACTTTTAGCAACTCCTTCTGCATACCTTTTTCTACTGTGGAAGAGCTAGCGGCCATGATTTTGAAGGAAATAGGTTTTCAAAGATGATGAATAGAATACCTCGGCAGATGTCAAAATTCACACTTTTTACTCAAAATAGCCGACGACACGCTGTAGAAGTCTTTGAAAGATCTTTGCAGAAATCAAGTTCGCAAATGCTCCAATAGTCCATAAAATTCCCAATCACAAGGTGAAAATGAGTAATGAACAACTCATTCCTTTATAGGCTCCAATGGTCAAAATTTAGGTTTGCAATAAATGTTCTGTCCATTGAGTGAGTGCCAAACAACTATCCTTGGCCGACTCACAAAACTCGGCTATCTGTCGGTTGCAACCCATACTAGCTCGACACATACTAGAGAGCTCGATCTCAGTGTATAATAATACTATTGGTCAACACCTATAGTGCATATTAACTTTGATAGGTACATGTTTTGAAAATATGTCTGTATGCATCTTAACATATGCAGATATGGACTTTTGCACTTTATATGTTAGGAACTGATAAAAGATATGAGATATAAACACAGTTCCTCACATACCATTTTTGCTTAATTAGTGATGATGTGATCACCTGATCTATTAGATTAGGTGACCTCGGCTTCAGTAGCTTTGCTTATGCTCAGTTTTGTTTTCCTTATCCTTGTCTGGTTCATCTATTCTCTAATTTCTTCAACTGTAGGAGCAGGTACCCTTGTCTTGCAGTCCTTCCTAGTGTGACCAATTTTCAGACAAATATAGCAAACTAGGCTTCCATTCATCCAACTCTTAGATTTTCCTCTAAAATGTGTCTTTATGCAATTTTTTGGAACATGCCCATACTCACCACAGTAATGATAATTATGACATGTGTTGTAATCCCAATTGTAAGTATTACCTTTCCTTGGTGCTTTTGCTTGTGTCTTTGATGTCCATTATTTTTTAGAATTAGATTTGCAATATTGTGCTCTATGTCCAAATTTTTAACACTTGTAACAATACCCATTGAATCTAGGTGTGGGAGGTGCATTATTTGCCTTTGCCCAACATTCATGTGCTTGATGTCCAAACTTCTTATAGTTAAAGCAATAACCTTCAAACTTAGGTTTAGGATTGGACTTACCATTCCTCCTTCGGAAAATGTTTGTTGTGTGACCTAGTTTTCCACAGTGGTGGCATACAGGTTTGATGTTCTTTGACTTTGCATTCCTCTTTTCACCAATATTTAGATCTCCTGGATGCTTGCATCAGGTTTTCAAAATGAGTCAAAGCTTCATTGGGTTTGTTCAATCTTTCATTAATTCCTTTCTCAGATATCAATTCATCTTTCAATTGACTGCTCTCAGATCTCAGATCCACAATTTCCATGTCTTTTCTACTGATCTCCTAATTTTCAAGTAGTAGTTGATTCACCATGTCAACCTGATTATTTTTCATCATTTGCACGTCATGTGTCCTTTCATCAAGTCTGATAGTCATCTCTCTTTTGTCTTCTTCAGCCATAGATTTGTCATCTTCAACTTTCTTCTTTTGTTCCACTACTTCACATAGTCTTACTGTTTGCATTTCTTATTCTCTTTTTAGGTTTCTGACTTCTTCACACAATGTATTGGTCCTTTCCAGTAGATCTAAAATTGCTGCATCACTCTCAGTAGATTTTCCATTCTGAAATAGACTTGTAGTGTCTTCTTCCTAATAATGAGTGTCATTCATTTATTTGGCCTAATATTTCCTAGATATCAAGGACTTTCTCAATTCCTGTCTTGCTGTCTCAAGCTCATGTAATGCTAGCTGAATTTCAATCTTTTGATTCTCAATGACTTTGCCCAATTTGTAAATCTCCATCTCAAGATCTGTACTCTCAAGATGATTAAAACCTTTTGTAGGAGAACTACACTCTAATACCAATTTTTGGAAATACAGTATGGGAAAGAAAGATGCTGAGAGGGGGGGGGGGGGGGGGTTGAATCAGATCTTCAAATTTTTATCACTTAAAACAAACTAATCCACAATCATGCATAAATGTAATTGATCTATCATCTAGTAGCATCCATGATAGCAAATAAATAACACAAGACACAAAATTTGGTAACCTAGAAACCCAATAAGGTAAAATTGGGGTGGGGATGACACCCAAAAAAATCCTCACTACTGCAGTAATAAAGTGTTCCTGTTAGGGCTACAAAATTTGATTACAATTTTTAATCTACTTGGTTAAAGGTCTTCCTGGTTAAGAGCTACAAATCATTACAATCTACCTTGTAAAAGTATTTAAACTTACAACAAAGTAAGCACTTAGATAAGAGATTTAGAAAGGTCTGCTAGAACCACTCTGTTAAGAGATTTCACTTAATACACTTGTTATAATGTCTCAAGATCTAGTCCTTTGATTTGCACTCTGATGCTGATAACATATCTCCTCTTTTCAATACCTTCTCTGATCTAATAATCTGATATATCTTTACTCTACTACTCACTGCACTTTCACTCTGATAGATCTATGCTTTCTCTCTCAAAACAACCCTTCGCACATCTCTCACGTACACATACACCTTCTCTCACAATACTCTCCAATTAGGGTAAGAAGCAATCTTAATATACTTTATGGATCTGGCAATTAGATCTAGATCAACGATCAGGATCAAATGCTTATGCTGCTCAGGACAATGAAATTTCTCATTGGCTCCATGCCACATAGTGGGATCAAATAATTAAATGTGTAATTATCTCGTTGGAAATATTAAATGCTTAGATAAGTTGGCCCAAAATAGTTTACCTCAAAATTTTTGTCATTTCTGACATATATAACAAAACTGTCTTTCTCGACACAAAAAGACTCTGGCGCTCGGCATGGACTGAACTTGGCAACCGTGTGACTTGACAACTATTATCTGCTCAGAAATGACTATGCTGGATAGCCCAACCTATACTGGATAGCTCAGGCACAGTGATGACCGACTAAAACTACCTAGATAAATGACTAAGTGTGGGACACTAATGATAAAAAAAACTTAGAGATCAATAGATGCTGCAAATGTACTCTCATTGGATGACAACAAAAATCAATTTGTAATTACATGGATGAACTATTGTAGGTGTAGATTTGCATGGTTACATTTTTAATTAATAATATTGAATTGGATTTTACACAAACCAAAATTCTAACTTTAAATTTATATGATATGAATGCAATTGTGATGGGAAATTCATGGGTCTGAAGACATTCACTACAGTTGGCACGAGGCTATCAATATTTATTCTTGTTAATCTTCCTTCTCTATAATTAATCTTTCATTTAGTCTATAAGGAATATTAAAGGAAGAGGACGATGTAAAGAATCTACTAAGTAATACCTTTCTGTCACTCAACCAAAAACTATAAAGTTAATAAAGGGTAAACTAAATAACTTTTTTTTTAAAAACATGGACACTCATAATATTTTGTACCCTAAAGGATTGAAGGAAGATTTTCTTACTAGATAATTTTCATTCGTTCAAAACCAACATCTTTGAATTCCCTAAGCGAGAGTGGTGAGATATTACAGTCCTCAAATCTACAAGAAAACATGCAATATTATTTACAATGATTCCATTGTTTCAAAGAAAGTGTGCATTAAGATTTACAAAAGATTCATTCCATCAGCAACTTCCCAATATGAAGGAGAAAAAAAATTCAAAAAGAACATCCAATGAACCTGTCCAAGCATAAAATGTCATGAAAAGTGGGCCTCCTTCAGGTAGATCTTATAGACCCTGACTGGTCCAACCTACTCCATACCCTCAATCAACATTCTTCAACAATGTTGATCCTCTCTTCAATCTCCTATCCATCTCTTCATACAAAACCATATATAAAACATATGATATAGGGATAGAATCCTTCCAAAAGACACATTAATCATAGAAAGTGGGAGAAGTCTATGTACTCATGGAGACCCTCAAAATGATCAGAACTATCAAAATAGAAAGTTCAGGAACAATCATAAGTAAATGTGATTCCCGGTCTTAGAAGTTAACGAAACAACACACGATTAACTGGGAAGTGAAAATAAATCAAAATACAATCATATTACTTCATTTTCCAATCAAATTTGCATTTTATGAGTGCTTATAGTCACAAAATCATAGATTGTACCCACAGGCAAAATTAATTGTTGTAAGAAATGATTTTGTTTATTGATTCAAAATTTCATACATATGTTCCCCTTGAAACACACACACACACACACACACACACACACACACACACACACCACTCCACACTCATGGATTAACCTCAAAATAGATCCTCCAACACAACTAAAACTACCTTCAAAACTATCCTTAAACTGATTGAGATAGTTAAAACTGATTGATTACACTTTGGTTAATGTTTTTAAGTTGACAACATAGTTGTCAACTCAACAACTACCTATCCATTTTGCATTGTGTATTATTTATATTAACTTCTAAAGGAATTTTAGGATAAATTCCTATGATTTATACCTTAACTTACCACTTGAACCCAACTATACCCTTAGTGACCCTAGTCTTTATCTCATCTAGGGACCCTTAGTGACCCTACTGTTCCTTCTAGGCCCTTGTGCTTGGCCTTGGCACTCCTGCACCAGTAATATATGTCTAATATAATGTTGAAGAATGAATTGATCTATTCCAATTTCAAGATAACTACAATACAATGAAATTCATTGATAATACATTTGATAAATATAGAGAATATTTATGTTTAAGATTAGCAAACCACTCTTACAGATGAATAGAGATGAAATGTAGACATGTTATAAAGACCAAGGTTTTAAACATACTAAAGGAATGAAAGACAATGAGTGAAAAAAAATGGTTTCAACGAATACATAGAAAGTTATACAATGCTTAAGATAGGGAGATCACATCAAAAGATTAATGATTATTGCATCAATAATAGTGTAAGGAACACTAAGCTTAAGACAATGGCCAAGTAGATATTACTACAATACATAGAGTAAAATGAGAAGGATAGGCATGTCATGGCTACTATGTAATAGAGAAATCAAAGGCTCAAGGAAATGGAGTAAGTAATTATAGTGAAGGGTATGAAGACCCTCATTAAAGATGAAATGATCAAAATCAAACAAGATGTTACTATTAAATATTTCAAATAATACCAAAGAGAAGTAATAAAAAAACTAGAGGTGTAATTCATGAGGAGAAGAGATATTGCACAAAAGGATTAATGAAACCATATAGGGAATAGGGGCTGGGTTCAATACAAGGCTCTAGTTTAACCTCCTCCATAAAGTTATCAGTTGATGGAAGCAATGATTGATCATTTTCAATAATCTAAAAATTTGGTCGATATTCAAGGTTCGGTGGATTAGGTTTGTAGGGAAGAGAAAGATAAGTCCATAGTCGTAGATATTTCTTACATTTCTTAGATGGAAATAAAAAATACCATATCAAATTTTAGATAGTTTGAAAAGTGTAGAGGAAGAAAACTTGAAGTAGAGAAGTTACAAATGAAAGACGTAGATGAAAGTGGGGATGGATTGCAATAACCATGGATGCACCTTTTTCTCTTTGGGGAAGAAGTTTTTCATCAATGTATGCTTCATTTTCTTACTCTCTTGAGAGATTTGTAGACATCTTTAAAGTATTTGGTAGCATAAACATGATTTTCTTAGTCTCCCTTGCGATAGTTTTAGAATTTGTCACATCCCTATCAATTTGATCCATGTTGAACATTGAAGTTGCTGGAAAGAATTGGAAATAAAATATTAGAAAGAAAAAACATAAGATGGGGTGTGAAAACTAGTCCCACGGGGAGGAATGGACACCCACACATTAGGGCAGACTATTGACAACGAGCATCATGGACCTCCCTTTATCATTTAATATTCTTGAAACTTTCAAAATATGACATTCACCCGTAGTTGGTGAAGGGATAAGATAGGATGAGATTCAACCGCTAGTTCTCTCTCATAATCTCCCCATCCACAATCGACATGCCTCTGAAAACTATCATTCTACTAATCTAGCTACTCCTATAATATTCAGTCCAAGGATAAAGATCTTTGTTATTTTGTTGAATCCCACAAAATATAATATTTAGTCCAAGGATAAGTACACTCATACCTTATAATCTGGGCCAAACCCTTCGTCACCAAGCTTGTTATTATCATTGAAATCATCATTTTATTTAATCAAAGTTTCTAAGATGAATGAAATTTTCTTTCTCTTCAAATATTTCATTTCTGGGACATCTTCATACTAGGGAGAAACAAGCAAATTTGAAGTTTTATGTGTTATGTTAAACTGGATATTCTAGATAGAGAATCACAAACCAATGGTAAATAAATCTACGACATCACCTTCATTCTAACTCACAAGGGTTGTTTGATTCCTTGAAACTACATATTTAAGGTTCCTTTGTATTGCTAAGAAACAACCAGCAAAAATAACTATTGAACCTATACTAATCCCTAATATAATCGGTAACCTTCTAGATGACTTGTCTGCAAGGCATCATTTTAACTGTTATTTTATAATATATGGTATAAAATCAAATAACAGAATAAGAAAAAGGAAAATTTGGATAACCATCATACTTGCTCTCACAAAGGATGCATTGTAAGGAGGAGCAACATATATACTTGGAGATATGAGTGAATCAAGAGAGGGGTAAATCTCATATCTTAGCATGGAAGTTCTTGAAGTGAAAACTAGCTTCCTACATAAAATTCTCATATTGGGGTGAGGGTCGAGACACTTTATTTACAAAATGTTCCCTTCAATGATAGGTATCGAGCCCTAGATATCCACTATAATACAAATAACAATGCAAAACCAGAATTATGGAGTTTCTTCTAGGTGTCAAAAGAACAACTCAAAGTCTAGTATTCATAGATGTGCGAGAAGGATTTGGTGTAGTATAATCTGATAATAATTTACTAAATAGAGGGTATTATATAATGATATCAAAAGTTTTGAAGGTATTTTTACATAAGGTTCTTGAGATCAACCAATGCACTCGTCCATTGGAAATGATATCACAACCCAGGAATTACAGGGGCAAAGAATGATTGATTTTGAAACATTTTTAGCGGTACTAGCATCAAGCGTAGGGTTTCCACTTACTTCACTTCAGTTCAAAATATAATTTTCAAATTGATTGTACAAGATATGAAGAAAATAGATCGTTTGGATATACTAGTATTCAAACATCGAACAATGTTGTTACCCTTCCTCCTGCCCGTGATTTTCCTAAAACAAAATGAAGTGAGTTCATTCACTTTTTTTTGTTTATATCCTGATTCGGTCAAAATTTTGACAATAAACTTATCTGAAGTCAAAATTTTAATCTTTTCAGGACATAAAAAAATAAAAAGTGAACATCACAAGCCAAAATGACCTTTGGTAAAAAATGAAGGTAAAAAATGAGGCCCAAATATATTATTGAATCTAGCCATGGGTGCAAAAGTATCTCCATAATCTAGTCCTTCCTATGCATAACCTTTGCAAACTAGTCTTGCTTTATTTCTTATTACTTCACCATTCTCATTAAGTTTTTTCTTGAAAACCTATTTCTTTCCTATAACATTTTTATCTTTAGGTATGGGAACTAATGACCATGTTTTATTATTCTCAATCTTTTAAATTTCTTTTTTCATTTCTTGATCCAGTCTTCATCTTTTAGTGCATCTTTTACCAATCTCGGTTCCATCTCCGATAGTAGACATGTAATGTTCTTGGCGCTTAATTGACTTCTTGTTAAAACTTCATCACTCTTGTCTCTGAGTATATCTGTCAAACTCTGGTTAGTCATTATATTCCTTGGTGTTATAGGTTCCACATTCTGACTTTGTTCATTTTTGTTATTTGTTTCACTTAGCGGTGTATGCGTGAAAATGAGTTTCTGCCTACAAGCTACAAACCAACACACTTCAATGGATCATTGTATGGTTAGATTAAACTAAATGCGATAAAAAAATGACTAACCTAAACTGATCTATTACATTCTAGTAGGCAAGAGTTTGAATCTTGATCTCAGGTCATCGCAAGAAACAACGACTACACCAGATCCTAAATGAAGGATTTAAAAGAAAGCTAAATGATGAAACTAGAACGAATATGCAAATGTAAGATTGATCCCAAGCTAATTAGATTGATTTTATGACATCAATTTAAAATGTTTTTTTAATTTTTAAAGCACCTAATTGAAATGCACTCTAGATTATGGTTTGTATGATTAAAAGTAAACTAACAATTATTCAATCAAAAAGCTATGAAATGCTAAAATGCTTGAAAACTTAAGAAATGAAAACTGCATAATAACATTAGCTAAAACTGGGATCCTTTGTGAAGCAAAATAAACTCTCTTTTGTAGAAATCTCTCTCGAATCGACGGTCAAGCTTAGAGGAAATGAGTGGATGGGATTTAATTTGAGGAAGCACAATCCATGTGCAAGCAATTTGATTGGTCGAAAGAATCAATTTTTTTAGAAAGTTCCAAAATCATTTTCAGTTAATAAATTTGTTTCCAAAATGATAAATAGATAAGATTAAGTTAACTGAATAAAACAGATTTGTTTCCAATTTGAAAAAATATAAGAATAAGTTAACCGAATAAAATAGATTTGTTTCCAATTTGATAATCAGTTAACTAAAATTGATGATGTCATGCATTTTTAAAGATTTTATTGATATTAAATGCATATTTTATTTTTATAATTAATTTAATTCCCTTTTTGATTTAATTAACAAATTTGTAATTTTATTTAATTAATATATCAGAAATATCAATTAAATAATTAACATAAGGTTTATTTTCCAATGTAATGTGATTTTTTAGGAATTAATTAATTAATCAAGTGCGATGATTGATTAGGACCTAGGGTTTATGTCAGATTATTTTGAATTGGATAGATTGAGGAATTTTCAATGTTTGATTTAGGACTTAGGGTTTATCAATATTAGGGTTTATTGATTAATTGTTGCGCTTGGGGGTCTAGGGTTGAGATGACTATTTTTATGTGATTACATTTGCCCCTCTTTGAATTGATGTGCAATCAATGCATTGGTTCAAAGACCTGTTAGTGAGAAGACCCAGAACAGTTTGATTTGAAGTGATGAAACCATTATTTTGAAGAAGAAGACCCACTTCAATCTTGATTGGATGAAGATCAAACAAAAGATATAAACAAAATAATCTATTTTATTTTAAGCGATGAAATTGAACATCTGTCATAAATTCTTAAACCCTTTGATTGGTTTGAATGAATATCCAGTTTGATTTGAAGCGATGAAACTAATTACCATTAAGAGATTTGATTAGCAAGCAAATTGACTTGATTTGAAGCGATGAAGCCAATTTGATCAATGTATCTGGTTTAAATAATGAATAGCCTATATAAGATGGATCTTTTATGGTTTCAAGTGTATTCACCATCGCATAAGGCCATTAATTAGGTTGCCTTTGATTAAAGATGATCTCAACTTGATTTGATGCGATGAAGTTGAGATGGCCCAAGCGATGGGGTTTTGGTTGAGGATTTGATCACTAGAATGTTGATGTCCTGATCTTGCCCCCTCAGGAGAAAAATTGAAATATGGCTAGGTTCCCCAGTGATGAGAAGCAATTCGATTGATAGTATGATGTAAGAAGAAGCTGATATGATTAGAAATAGGTCCCAAGCAGTTAGGACAAAAGATGTACTTGATGGGAGGTCTTGTTTGACCAAGATTGACCAAAAGTATGATACAAGGATTGATTAGAAGAAAAGCATGAGAGATTTCCATTAGTTGTGCAAGAGCTCAATTTTAGATTTCAATTTTGATCCTAAAAATGGAATCAGGACAGTCAAATGAGCGAGGGGTGTCATTTTCACGTTAATCAACACACAAATAACCACTTGGAAAAAGGAAGATTGATCAATAAGAACCTCAGATACTTCACATTATAGAGAGATATTGATATTATTTAGATATCAACACCATGTAGATGCAAGACTAACATGAATTCAACCTAAGGTGTATTCACTGAACCTTCAGCATTGAAAATTTTCATCATCGAACATTTTTTGAACATAGGAGTCGATACAATACTTACTAGTGCCACTGTGACCATAAGAATATGAATATGACTTTCATTGGATAAGATTTGAGAAACTAACATAAGCATCGAGGTGCAAAAGTCGAGATGACCTGAACGTTGTTTCTAGTTGATGTTTCATGAGTACACTAGTGGAAAGTCATTCAAAGCCAATATAATCATAAGTGCGATCTTGTGTAAACAAGAAGAGCAATAACAATCAAGGAGATAGTTCTGACCTCACCTTGGTGTGTAAGTAAACAAGATTGAGGGATGTGAGGATTTTCCACCTTAATGAAAGAGGTCTTACCACATACACCTTGTTTATTTGACATTGTTGGATCATCAGGATCACACCAACAAGAAGTAGACAAAGAAAATATTAATGAAAAATGAATGACAACAGAAATCATACAAATAAAATTTCAACATACTTCAGCCAGTTTCAATGTTTTTGGATGTGTATATGTATGAGGTGTTGAGAAACACCGTCATGATTGTGAGTGTGATGTTTTTGAGTGCTATCAATATGTTGTTTCCATTTACGGTATCCAATGTTTGTTAAGAAACACAGATGCATCCAAAGATAGTGTTAAGAAACACTTTTGATTAGGGTGTTGAGAAACACCTATTTGCGTCAGTAGTGAGTTGTCCTTTAGAATTGACAAGATTATTGACTCTGGTGTAAGCCAAAGATGCGATCAAATTTTGGGACCCATGCCCCAAACATCAATTAAAGATAACTGACTTGACTCATACTGCAAGGACAAATTTGATTTGATTGCCCCAAGATTGACTCTGGATCAGTTTCAATCCAGGAGGGTTCTTAGAAGAACCAAAGTGTTCATTCTCAAGAAAGATCACATTTGTTTTCTCCCAATGTCTAGTAGGGTGTAGGACATTGTAGATGGATTATAAAGCTAATGAATGAGGCGAATAGACAATTATGGATGAAGAGGGTGAATGTGACGCTCAAGCACAGTCTCCTCAAGATTACCCAAGCTAGGGAAAAAAGAATATAGCAATTTAGGTTCATGGAGTTGTGCTGGATAACATATAGGATAACGACCTAATGTCATGAAAAGCATGTTGTTCAAAAGAAAAGACATGTTAAGAGACTTTTTCAGAAACTATTTTGCATTTTTTATTCTTCATTTTGATCTAGACCAAGGGGTCAATTTTGGATAGGATATTGATGGGATAACATGATAAGGATAATGGGTGATGGAGGTATAAGTGGATGTTTTAGATTATGGCAGGAATGCTTAGAGATAAGGACAGGCTTGGGATAAGTAAGATCATGATAGGGTACCATGGATGAGAGAAAGTGAATAGGTTGATGAAAAGGATAATGCATGTCAGGATATATGGTTCTCATGGATATGTTCAACCTTGAAAAGATCACTAGAAGGAACATGGATGCTCATTGGCTTGCTAGATGTAAGATATGATGTGTAAGATGACATGGAAGGAATTTTCCCCCAAGTGAAGAGTGCAAGTAGGAGGAATTACACATGAAGCCTGTTTGCCAGGCTTTCATCATGGTACTTGTCCAAGGCACCACAAGAAGTAGTTTTCACCATAGGATAGATTGATTTATCTTTACTTTTGCTACCAAGGTACCAGGTTTTCACCAAGGCACTTTAATATTTCTTTTTTTAATTTTTATTTTGATTTTATGGAGGAATTTAAGCTTCTTGCTCTTTAGATAGTGCTCCTTTGAAAGATATGATATGATAGGCCAAGGCCGTCAAAAGTATGCTCAAGGATATTGATAACGTGATGGTAGGGAATGAATGGAGGATAAGGGAGATGTTAGCTAAGTATTTATGTGATGGATTAGATAAGAGGACTGCAAAGATATGGGATGGATGGGTAGGTGATAGGTGTGGGATATTGGATAGGGTATTGAAAGGTTTGTGTAGAGGTAGATGAGAATGGTTCTAAGATCAACATTGACACACCCCTTGACGGATAGTGGACAGATGAAGGAAAAGTGAATGGAATAGCTTGAGGCTTTGATGTATGAGTGGATATGGATCTTGGTACACGAGGACCCAAGATGGATGGAGAAGGGGGTGAAGTATTCAAGGTAATGGATTTTGTGATATGAGGACCCAAAATAGAGTTAGAAGATGGGAAATGTTTAGATGGAGATGCAGTTGAAGACTTTGGAAGCTTGGATGCCAACTCTAACTTTTCCTTTTTGTTCAAGTGTTTTAAGAGAGACTTGGGAATCCACATAACTTTTAATTTTTTTAAGTATGCAATTCCTTTAGAAGAGACTTGAGAATCCACATAGCTTTTGATTTTACTTTTCTTTTGGATTATTTATAATGCCATTTTTCCATAATGGATTTAGGAACCCATATTTTCTTTGATTTTATTCTTTGCTCATATTTAGAATGCAATTCTTCCATGATGGATTTAGGAACCCATATATTTTTTATTTTATTCTTTTCTTAGTTGACATTTGTGGTCTCTTGAATATTTTTTTTAATTTGTAGTCACATGTCGATTAGATTGGACATAGTGATCATCATCATATGTAGGTGGATTCTTGTATTTTTGATTTCTTCGTTGCACATCCAAATTACTTCCAAAAGACTTGGGGAGTGTGGATGTAAAGGGATGATGTGACTGGTTCATGCAGATTGGATGATAAGGAGGGGTAAAGGATGCATGTCTTTATTGATCTTGATAGGGGATAGGGTAAGTGGATGACATGCTAGTAGTGATAGGCATGGTGGATGAAGGGATATAATGACCCAATATAGATGGAAGGTTTGAAGGTTTTAGCCTTGGAATATAAGGACCAAGGATGGATTTGGAGGATGGTGAAGGAACATGGTTATGTTTGAATTGAGGGAGATGAGGTGTGGAAGGGATATAAACATCTTTAGAGTGAGCTGCATGACCAATGCTCTTCTCTTTAGAATTTACCTTTATATCAATAGGTGCATGAGTAGCTTTGATAGGAGCAACTGAAGCTTGAGGGGATTTATTGTTATGTAGGGGATTTAGAGGAATGATGGTTTCTGGATATGGAATAATATGACAAGGGATGATGGGATGCTCTGATCTTGACAAAGATCTTTAGATGGTGTAGAAAGGGTACTTTGATCTTGATTTTCAATAGGTTCATTAGAGATGGTGGAAAGGATATCTTGATATTGCTTGGGAGATGGAGGGATATATTCTTGGAAGAAATGGAAGGGGATGATAAAATCATCATGAGACTCTTGAGATGTGTGACTATGGTCAACTATTTGATAAGGTTGGATGGTGTCTTGTTCTTGATCATTACTGATATTTTTTTCTTCAAACTTTGGATTGTCCTCTTGACATGGAACCACTTCTAAGGACAAGATAGGAGTTATGATCTGTATAGGGGATTCTTGACGGGCTAATGGAGTATATTTTTGAGTAGGAATGATAAGTGTTGAAGCACATGGGTTATTCGGGTCTATGATCTTTGAAGCTTGAGAATGACTTGTAGCTATATGATGATTAGCTTGGATCTCTTTTAGAGGTAGTCCTTGAGGGTAGACATAGTCATCATTAGGATCATTCTTTGATAGAGATGGTGTGGCTAGTTTTGAAGCTTTAGGAGATGGAGGAATGGTGGAAGAAGTTGATGTGATATGTAAACCATTTCTAGACATGGATTCCTGATATTGATCATGGTTGAGATTAGATGAATCATTAGGATTTTCCACTTCTATTATTCTATCATCTATGAGATCTTGGATTCTATGTTTTAACTCCATGCAAGATGAATTTTTATGCTCATTGTGTCGATGATATGCACAATAGGTACTCAAGAATTTCAATCCATGTGATGTGAGTTGAGGTAATGCGTGTAGATCATGCTCAAGAATTTCTTCTAATACTGATTCATAAGGTTATCCCAAAGGAGTGATGTCCCTCTTGCAATTTACACAAGGTTTTTATTTCATGAGGTTGCTAATCCCTTTGGAGGGAGATTTTGTGGTGTTTTTAGCAGCTTTTAGGGCTTTTGAGCCACTCTTTTGAGAAAAGATAGGATTGGCATACCAAGTTTTCTCCATGTTGGAAGGAAGTGGAGAGATGTGAGAATAGTGATCAAATAGAAAAGGACAGGTTGATCTTAATGAGGATTTTTTGGATGGTGTATCCTTTCCCCCCTTTAATTCTTGGAGTTCAGATTTCAAAGTTTGAACCTATTTTGATAAAGCTGTCATAAGAATCTCTTCTTTTGCATTGTTAGGAACATAAGGTTTAGCCCATTTTCTTTTAGACATTGTAGGATTGTCCTGATGCACTTTCTTAGAATAATGAAGAGGAGGTATGATGGATCAATCGATTGCCTAATAGGTGTTGAAGTGATATCTAAGTGTTGACTAAGTCCAAGACCAAAAGATAACATAAATAATGTCCAACTGAGAGAGAGATAACAATGAATCCAATCTTGAGTTAAGGTTAACGAACCTGCTCCCACAACTCAGGATAAGGACAACACAAACAAAGATGATTAAAGTAACAAGTCACTTGGACTAGCACAACAAAGTCAAATTTTGAAACAAAAAGCGAGTCAGGCTATCAATAGATTGCAATCAACGACACACTAGAAGTGATGTTGTGCGAACACAAATTTTGAAAATTTGGATAGAGCCGTCATGACAGAAGACCAATTTGGACATAAATTTGACTGGTTTTCAGAGTTTTGACACTAGATGCAGAAACTTGGACAAGAGTTTAACAGTTTAACACCTAAGAGTGTAGATTTTGAATCGTTGATCATTTTGATGTTTGTTTTGATTTTTTGTTTTGGTTTATGTTTTGATGTTTAACTCACGCAAGACATGTCATGGTGAATGATTATTGTAAAAATAAAAAAACACACCACAACCTAGGTAAGCTAGGGCAATATCTATTGAATTCTGACTTGAACCTAAGTTCAACCATGCCTACTCACAGTGAACAACTTAGAAGCTTGGAGGAACAAGCTCCTCCTTACAGTGCACTCACTTCTTAGGCACACCAAGCTTCAAATCCCAAGGGTAATCACTTCCCAAGGGATCATTATCTCTACTAAGAGCCATGAAAATGTGGGACGTCTTAGTCGGTCTCAAACCTTCTGCGCCAGTAGATAGAGGGATTTTTGGTCACTAGAACAAATTTTTTAGTCAAGGAATCTATTCAGGCGGCTATACATGTTGCAGATTAGCCCCGTTAAAGAGGCCTCCTAGCCTACATAAGTTAATTTCTATAGGTTTCTATGCACCACGAGGGTACTAAGGGAGATCATTTGTCGGCATAGAGAAATCAAAACCTGTTCATTATGAGATTAATCATAATGACATTTTTTATATACTGATTTGGAAGGGCTTGGTTTTAGCCTATTACTTGTTGGGAAATCCATCTCACTGGCTCTGTTAAATCTCTCAGGAGGTAGCCACACTAAAAGATTTGCAAGAATTTCTCTTTCACCCAAGATCTGTGAAGGTGAGGGGAGAGGATACATTCATGCAATTCTTTTGGATTACAAATCTAGAGAACACTTCAAACACATAATCAAAGTGATTCTTTTTAAGCACCAAATTTGAAGTGTTATTTAATTACAAAACAGAGACATGATAGTTTTGGAGGACACACAAAGTCTTGAACCAATGTCTTGCATCAAACTCATTAGTATTTTATGATTTTTTCTTCATTTACAACGTCCTGCAAACCACTATTAGGCTGTAAGAAAAAGATAAGCTCAAGAACAACAAAGCCAAAGATTGGTAAGCATTAGAAAAATCAAAAAATTAGAAAACTGATTGCATATTTAGTAAGTTGATGAAAAATAATGGACTTTCAAAAAAAATTGCACTAAAAAATGTTACTGTATGAGCCTATACGATGCTATAGAAGTTGCAAAATAGAGGATTAGACAGGTACAACAATGAAAACCTGCAATTTCTAATAACTTTGACTCAAAACTAGAAAATAACCACAACCCAATAAGCTTCAGTAAATTCTACACAAAATAAAAAAAATTGCTCCAAAAAAGGACTTAAAACGAGCAAGATATGGCCCTCTTAAGATAGACTGCAAAATTAAAACTGCATATCGTGAAGGTATGAAATTTCAAATCCCTGCTGATGTCAGCAAATATCTGTGTTAAATTTGACGATTTCCTAGCCATCATAGAAGGAAAGTAACAATGAAGAATGATGGTTTGACGATCATTAAATTTAACACAATAATTTATTTTTAGATTATTTTTTCAAAAAATCTACCTCGGGCTGTGTGGAGAGGGTCGTACGACCTGTTTGAGCAAATTTTGTTTTCCACTGATTTGACTTTAATCAGATATGGGCAAGTTTATATTCAATTTCAACCAAAATTATGATCTAGATGCAATGGTAGGGTCAGATTTTTGTCAAAAAGAGATGTGGGTAAGCCCCACGATGGGCGGCAAAAATGTATGCGTGAATTTGGGTAAGTACCAACTGCTAAAAACACACACACTTCAATAGATCATTGCATGGTTAGTCCAAATCAAATATAATAAACAAATGAATAATTTAAATTGATCTATTTCCTTCTAGTATGCAGGAGTATGGACTTTTCTCTCAGGTCATCGCAAAGTCTAGTGACTACACCAGATCCTAAACGAAGGATTTAAAAGAAAGCTAAATGATGAAACTAAAATGATTGATTAATCTAAATGCAAATGCAGTTTGTTGTTAATCGAAGCTAATTAGATTAATTTTAAAGCACCAGATGAAAGATGATGATTGATTTTTGAAACCAAAATCAAATGTGCTCTAAGATTATAGTTTGCATGCTAGAAAGTAATAACAACAATTAATCAAAAAAAGCTATGAAATGCTAAAATGCTTGAAAACTTAAGAAATGAAAACTGCATATTAACATTAGCTAAAACGAGGATCCTTTGTGAAGGAAAAGAAGCTCTCTTTAATAGAAATCTCTCTTGAATCAACAGTCAAGATTAGAGGAAATGAGTGGACAAGATTTGTTTTGAGGAAGCATAATCCATGTGCAAGCAATTTGATTGGTGGAAAGTTTCAGTCTTTTTGAAACCTTCCAAAATAATTTTCAGTTAATAGCTTTGTTTCCAAAATGATTAATTGATAAGATTAAGTTAACTAAATAAAATAGATTTGTTTCCAATTCGATAAAAGATAAGAATAAGTTAACTAAATAAAACATATTTGTTTCCAATTTGATAATCATTTAATTGAAATTGATGATGTCATATACATTTTTAAAGATTTTTTTGATATAAAATGCACATTTTGTTTTTATAATTAATTTAAATCCCTTTTTCATTTAATTAACAAATTTGTAATTTTATTTAACTAATATATCATAAATATCAATTAATTAATTAACATAAGGTTTATTTGCCAATGTAATGTGATTTTTAGGAATTAATTAATTAATCAAGCGCGATGATTGATTAGGAACTATTGTTTAGGTCTAATCAGTTCAAATTTGATAGATTGAGGAATTCCTTGTTTGATTTATGACTTAGGGTTTATCAAGATTAGGGTTTCTTGATTAATTATTGCGATTAGGGTCTAGGGTTTAGATGACTATTTTTATGTGATTATATTTTCCCCTCTTTGAATTGATGTGCGATCAACGCATTGATTCAAAGACCTGTTAGCAAGAAGACCCAAAATAGTTTGATTTAAAGCGATGAAACAATTCTTTTGAAAAAGAAGACCAAATTCAAGCTTGATTGGATGAAGATCAATCAAAAGATATAAACAAAATACTCAATTTTATTTGAATTGATGAAATTGAACACCTTTCAGGAACTCTTAAACCTTCTGATTGGTTTGAACGACTAACCAGTTTGATTTAAAGCGATGAACTTGATTACCATTAAGAGATTTGATTAGCAAGAAAATTGCATTGATTTGAAGAGGTGAAGCCAATTTGATCAATGTATCTGCTTTCAATAATGAATAGCCTTTATAAGACCAATCTTGTCTAGTTTTGAGTGTATTCACCACTATATAAGACCATTGATTAGGTTGCCTTTGATTTAAGATGATCTCAACTTGATATGATGCGATGAAGTTGAGATGCCCCAAGTGATGGGGTTTTGATTGAGGATGTGATCACTAGAATGTTTATGTCCTGATCTTGCCCCCTCGGGAGAAAAATTTAAATATGGCTAGGCTCCCCAGTGATGAGAAGCAATTCGATTGATAACATGATGCAAGAAGAAGTTGATCTGATTAGAAATAGGTCCCAAGCGGTTAGGACAAAATATTTACTTGATGGGAGGTCATGTTTGACCAAGATTGACCAAAAGTATGATACAAGGATTGATTAGAAGAAAAGGATGAGAGATTTCCATTGGTTATCCAAGCGGTCAATTTTAGATTTTGATTTTGATCTTGAAAATGGAATCAAGACAGATGAATGAGTGAGTGGTCTCATTTTCATGTTAATCAACGCACAACTAACCACTTGGAAAAAGGAAGATTGATCGATAAGAACCTTAGATCCTTCACATTATAGAGAGATATTGATATTATGTAGATTTCAACACTATGTAGATGCAGATGGAAGAATAACATGAATGCAACATAAGGTGTAGTCACTGAACCTTTAGCATTCAAAATTTTCATCATCAAGCATTTTTGGAACATCAAAGTTGATACAATCCTTACTTGTGCTACTGCGACCATAAGAATATGAATATGAATTTCATTGGATAAGATATGAGAAACTAACGTAAGCATCAGGGAACAAGAGCTGAGATAACCAAACATTATTTCTAGTTGATATTGGAAGAGTACACCAATATCGAGTCATTCATATCCAAGATAACCACGAGTGAGATCTTATGTAAACAAGCAGAGCAATAAAAGTCAATGAGATAGTTCTAACCTCACCTTGGTGTGCAAGTAAACAAGATCGAGGGATGTTTAGATTTTCTACCTTAATGCAGGAGCTCTTACCACATACACCCTATTTATTTGACATTGTTGGATCATTAGGACCACACCAACAAGCAGTAGACAAATTAATGATTAACAAAAAACTAATGAAAATAGACATCATACAAATAGAAGTTCAACATATTTCAGCAAGTTTCAATGTTTTCAGATATGTATATGTATGAGGTGTTGAGAAACACCATCATGCTTGTGAGTGTGATTTGTTTGAGTGTTATCAATTTGTTGTTTACATTTGCGGTATCCAATGTGTGTTAAGAAACACAGATGCATCCAAAGATAGTGTTAAGAAATAATTTTTATTAGGGTGTTGGGAAACACTTATTTGTATTAGTAGTGAGTTGTCCTTCAGAATTGACAAGATTATTGACTCTGGTGTAAGCCAAAGATGCGATCAAATTTAGGGACCCATGCCCCATGGTAAAAAACATCGATTAACAATAACTGACTTGACTCATACTCCATGGAAAAAGCTGATTCGATTGCCCCCAGACTATGACTCTGGATCGGTTTCAAGCTAGGAGGGTTCATAGAAGAACTAGAGTGTTCATTCTCAAGGAAGAACACATTGGTTTTCCCCCAATGTCTAGAAAGGTGTAGGAAATTGTAGATGGATTGGAAAGATGATGAATGAGATGAATAGACAATTATAGATGAAGAGGGTGAATACAACCCTCAAGGACAGTTTCCTCAAGATTACCCAAGCTAGGAAAAAAGAATATAGCAATTTAGGTTCATGGAGATGTGCTAGATAGAATATAGGATAACGACTTGATGTCATGAAAAGAACGGAGTCCAAAATAATGGACATGTCAAGAAACTTTATGAGAAACTATTTTGCATTTTTTATTCTTCATTTTGTTCAAGACCAAGGGGTCAATTTTGGATAGGATACTGATGGGAAATCATGATTAGGATAAGGGGTGCCGGAGGTATAAGTGGATGTTTTGAATTATGGTAGGAATTCTTAGAGATAAGAAGGATATTCTTGGGATAAGAAAGATCATGATAGGGTACCATGGATGAGAGAAAGTGAATAGGTTGATGGAAAGGATAATGCATGTCAAGATATATGATGCTCATGGATATGTTCAACCTTGTCAAGATCACTGAAAGAAAAATGGATGCTCATTGGCTTGATGGATGTAAGATATGTTGGATAAGATGGCATGGAAGGAACTTGCCCCCAAGTGAAGAGTGCAAGTAGGAGGAATTATGCATGACACCTATTTGCGAGGCTTTCATCATGGTACTTGTCCAAGGTGCCACAAGAAGTGGTTTTCACCATAGGACAAATTGATTGATATTTACTTTTGCTACGAAGGTACATGTTTACCATGTTTTCACCAAGGCACTTTTTTTATTATTTATTTTTTGTTTTGTTTTGATTTTATGGAGAAATTTAAGCTTCTTTCTCTTTAGATAGTTCTCCTTTGAAATATATGATATGATAGGCCAAGGCCATTGAAAGTATGCTCAAGGATGTTGATAAGGTGATGGTAGGGAATGAATGGAGGATAAGAGAGATGATAGCCAAGGATTTCTATGATGGATTGGATAAGAGGACATGAAGGATATGTGATGGATGGGTAGGTGATAGGTGCAGGATATTGGATAGGGTATTGAAAGGTTTGTGTAGAGGAAGATGGAAATGATGATAAGATCAACATTAAAACACCCCTTGAAGGGTAGTGGACGGATGGAGGAAAAGTGGATGGAATAGTTTGAGGCTTTGATGTATGAGTGGATATGGATCTTGGTACACAAGGACCCAAGATGGGTGGAGAAGGGGGTGAAGTATTCAGGGTAATGGATTTTGGGACATGAGGACCCAAAATAGAGTTAGAAGATGGGAGATGTTTAGATGGAGATGCAGTGGAAGACTTTGGAAGCTTGGATGGCAGCTCTAAATTTTCCTTTTATGCCATAAATGTATGCATGAAAATGGGTTTCTGCCTACAAGATGCAAACACACACACTTCAATAGATCATTGTATGGTTAGCTTAAAATGAATGCGAGAAACAAATGAATAACCTAAATCGATCTATTTCCTTCTAGTAGGCAGGAGTTTGAATCTTGCTCTCAGGTCATCATAAGGTGACTACACCATATCCTAAATGAAGGATTTAAAAGAAAGCTAAATGTTGAAACTGGAATGAATATGCAAATGTAAGATTGATCCCAAGCTAATTAGATTGATTTTATGACTCCAATTTGAAATATTGTTGTTCTTTTTAAAGAACCAAATTGAAATGTACTCTAGATTATGGTTTGCATGATTGAAATTAAACTAACAATTATTAAATAAAAAATCTTTGAAATGCAAAAATTCTTGAAAACTTAAGAAATGAAAACTTCATAATAACATTAGCTAAAACTGGGATCCTTTGTGAAGGAAAAGAAGCTCCCTTTGATAGAAATCTCTCTTGAATCGATGGTTGATATTAGAGAAAATGAGTGGACAAGATTCGATTTGAGGAAGCACAATCCATGTGCAAGCAATTTGATTGGTCAAAAGATTCAGTCTTTTTGGAAACTTCAAAAATCATTTTCAGCTAACAACTTTGTTTCTAAAATGATAAATAGATAAGATTAAGTTAACTGAATAAAATATATTTGTTTCCAATTTTATAAAAGATAAGAATAAGTTAACTGAATAAAATAGATTTGTTTCCAATTTGATAATCAGTTAATTAAAATTGATGATGTCATATGCATTTTTAAAGATTTTATTGATATTAAATACACATTTAGTTTTTATAATTAATTTAATTTCCTTTTTATTTTAATTGAAAAATTTGTAATTTTATTTAATTAATATATCATAAATATCAATTAAATAATTAACATAAGTTTTATTTGCCAATGTAATGTAATTTTTAGGAATTAATTAATTAGTCAAGTGTGATGATTGATTAGGACCTAGGGTTTAGGTCAGATCAGTTTGAATTTGATAGATTGAGGAATTGCCCGTTTGATTTAGGACTTAGGGTTTATCAAGATTAGGGTTTATTGATTAATTATAGTGATTGGGGGTCTGGGTTTTAGATGACCATTTGTATGTGATTACAAGCGGTGTCATTATCGGTGTCTGTATTTTCTTGTTATGTTTCCAACTTTTCATTGTATCCTTCTAGTTTCTTTTCATTATTCTCTTTGTTTTGATCTAAAATTTCATCAATTTCTTCATTTATGCTTTCAATCAACTTATTTTTCCTTTTTTTCAAACACTTGAATGCTTTACTTTTAGTAGAATATCCTAAGAATATTCCTTCGTCACTTTTTCTATCAAACTTTCTATTTCTATCATCTTTCTTGGCATAACATTTGCTTCCAAATATTATAAAATAACTAACATTAGGTATTTGACCATAGAAGAGTCCATAAGGTGTCTTGTTTGTTCCTCTTTTGAGTTGTACCTGATTCAGTGTGTATACTGAAGTGCTAACAACTTTAATCTAGAATTTATGAGCAACTCCTCTCTGATTTATAAATGTCCTGGCACATTCTACAATAGATCTATTTCTTCTTTCTGTTATTCCATTCTATTGAGGTGTTCTAGGTAAAGTCAAATATCTTTTTATTTTATGTTCATGATATTAGTTATTAAATTATTCTAAAGTAAATTCAACTCCTCTATCTGATCTAAGACATTTTAGATTTTTTCCAATTTCATTCTCAACTCTAGATTTATACATTTTAAACATATGAAAAATATCAGATTTAACTTTTAAGAACATTACTGACATCATCCTTGAGTAGTCGTCAACAAACAATATAAAGTATATTTCTCCATTATAAATTTTTATACTTATAGGTCCACACAAATATGTGTGTAGTAAGTCAAATATATGTTATGTTGAGTAGTCTTTCCTTGAAAAACTTGATCTAGTCATCTTACCTAACTAACATTCTTTACAAATTGCATTTTTTGGCTTGTTTAGTATCACTATTCCTTTAACACTTTTCTTCTTGCTAACATTTACCAAATTATCAAAGTTGACATGACACAATATCTTATGTCATAACCAGATCTCTTCCATTCTTGCAATTAAACATTGACCAACAATTGTATTTAGTTTGAAAAGATTGCCTTTTGTCTGTCCACCGGTTCCAATCATTTTCCATTCTTCTCAAATATTTTGCATTTACCATTACCAAACTTAAATTTGAATCCTTTTTTATTTAATTGAGACACGCTCAAAGAACTATATTTCAATCCATCAACCCAGTAAACATCATCACAAGTGATATCAACAGTTAAAGAAATATAACCTTTACCTCTGATTATATAGGGAGAATCATTTCCAAATGTAATAGTACCTCTGTCACATTGTTCCCTAGTTATGAATTTGTCCTTATCGCCAGTCATATGGTGTGTGTAGCTATTGTCAATGAACCATTCATTTTTATAGTTCACACTTGAGATCAAAGCTTTTTCTTCTCTAATATCAACTTTGTCGGTAGAGTGATCTTCTTTTATAGCAGCAAACACTATTTAATCATCATTATCATGTCCATCAGTGTTGTATTCATTTTCCTCTTTCTCGGCGATGTAACATAGCATTTTTCTCTTTTATGTGAAATCCTTGTACTTATTTTATTTGTCTTTCTTTTCTCCATCATGATCATTTTTTTGTTTGTTAGGACATCTATGAGAAAAGTGTCCGATTTGCCTACAATTTCAACATGCAATAGGAATTTTACCTTTGTATCTTCCTTTACCTTTAGGAAATATTCTAGCAATCAGTTCTTCAAGTTGTTCCAATTCTTTCTCCTCGGTAACTAATCCTTCATATTCATCAAAGACATAAACAATAGTCTTTCCTTTTCTATAAGATCCAATGTTAGCAGTAGCTTGAAATGTAACTTCACTAGTAAGTTGGCTATAGTCACAATTACTCAATTCAAATGTTGTAAGCCTACCAATAAGTGAATCAATTGTGATCTTAGTCTTATCAATTGTTCTTAATTCTTGTATTACAAATACTTTAATAGCATACATGTGTGGAAGTGTTCTGATGTAGGAGAACCTTGGGTCCTTGGTAATCCTTCTCAACCAAAAACTTATTTTCTTTTGTTCTTTAGCTTGTTTGGAGGCTACTCGGTGAAGTGCTCAGTTACACTGTTGCTCGGGTACTCCTTCTGTCTTGCTTTACCAATGAGTCTTGGGTGTGTTAATTTTTTTCCTCAGTTATGCTTTCACCGAGTTGGTTTTTCTGTCTCTTGGTTATGCTTCACCGAGTCATCCCTATTGTTAGAGTATCATCTTACTGAGTGGTTGTTGTTGCTTTGTGGTGCTCTTCCCGAGTTGTTTATCCTAATGATCTGGCTGACTTCTACACTTAATTTATGTGGCATAATTAATGTGGGGTCTCCCATTGGGATGTGTGTGGACCTAGATCTGGGTCTCTCTTATGGATTTGAGCACCGACCTCTTTGGTGGACTCTTGTATATATTTGTTTCTTTGTTCTTAGTTTTAGTAGTAGTTGGAGGATGGTAGATTTGGATAGAAGGTTAACACTGAAAACATTGAAAGGCATGTCTGGGACCTCGCATGTATGAAGATCATTTTGTAATTCCTTGAATGTATATGGCTGAAATTGGGAAGGCCTTACAACCCAACATCTAATGAGTTTGATCAATTAATGAAAGATATATGTTGTTTCTTCTCTCACTCTGTGTGTTATTGTTTCCACATTGTAACTGCAAGTTGGTTTTGTACTTGAAAGTACACTTGGCCCCTCTTACTAATCCTCCTTGCGTCATGTTTTGAGAATCTTATTTACAACATAATTTTATTCCATCTTTCCACCAGCTCCTTTAATGATGCGATGATTTCTTTTATCCTGGTTTCGTATTGACACTAATACATTTGGTACCAAATTGCAACGGCAGTGCCGTTGCAGTTTTTTCGTCACAACCTTGTCGTTGTCGCAATTGTGACGACAGACCGTCGCAATTGCGACGACGACAAGGTTGTGACGGAAAAACTGCAACAGCACTGCCGTTGCAATTTGGTACCAAATGTATTAGTGTGAGAAATATTTTCCTCTTCGAGCATCTTCATTTCACCAAATTATCCTTTGAGTCCATCAACCTTTTCCTATAAGACATGTTTGTCTCCATCATGTACTTGTACCAGTTTATCCCAAATCTGCTTAGCCGTTGGTAGATCTTTTATATCAACATACTCAAGGTTATGCAAGGAACTCGCTAGTTCTATCATCACAGAGTTATGAATCAAATTTTCTTTCTTGTCTGCTTTGGTAAGTATACAAGTAGGTTGTACATATTCTTTAAATATATAATCCACCGCATTATCTGAAAGTCCTAAAAGGTGCAATCTCATCCTATTTTCCTGCGTTCCAAAGTCATATTCATTCTTATTAAACTTGGGTGCATCCTTCCTATACATCTTGAGATCTTGATCTTTTCCCTAAGCAGTTAAGCTTCCAAATTAGGGAACCTATGCTCTGATATAGTAGACGAATAAAATTGTCCTTTACAACATTATAATTAATTATATTTGTTATTCTTTTCCACTTATTTAATTAAATTTTTTTAATTAAATAAAGTTCATTATCCTAAAGTATTTAAATTTAATTTGAATACTTATCTCCTAAGTGTATTAAATTAAATTTAATACCTTCCTACATTAAATTACCCTTTAAATAAATCTATAATTTAATTATTCCTTCACATGCCTTAATTATTCTAAACCATAATTAATCTAAATCTAATTTGGATTAATTTAAATCTAAACCTAGATCCTACCCTACCTCACATCACTCTTGCCAAATAATGCTAGTCACTAATTAACTAAATTTAATTAGGCTAATTTTTAGGATTTCTACACCCATTAGTCCTAATTATTTGCTCACACATGTGTGAGCAAAATTTCCAAAAATTGAGTTTTCAAATATTACTAATTGTGTTCCAATGAGGTTTCTTACAACCTTGATGACATTTTCTTACACTTTCCAAAAGTGTTTCATTGGACAAAAACTCTTACACATCTATGACAAGATATCTTACATGTGTACTTCAAGTACACATTGACCCATTGAATCACAAGTTTCTCACACATGTGTGAGAAAACTTGGCCTCTTGCATAACTTATGTGTCCCTCATGTGGCACCTATGTGGATGCCACATGTGATCCATCTCACCTAAGCTCTCCAAAATCCTATAAATAGGAGGCTTTCCAAGAGTAATTCACCCATTATTTTTATGCATTGTTATTAGGTTAGTATTGCTCTAGAATTTCATTTTCATATTTTTCATGCTTAGTTCATTGTTGAATCTACAAATCACATGCTAGGTTAATGGTGAATAAATCTTAGTTTCAATTGATCTTTTATATCATTCTAGTTCAGTTTACATTCTTCATTCTCATCGTTTGGTGAAGGCTTTAGACAAGTTCCTCATACATGTTCTTGAGATCTTGATCACATCCATTAGTTTGCATTATAAGATTGCCTCCATAGCAAGAAAAAAATCATAGTGGGGTTTATATTTTGTGTTGGGAGAGCACACCCACAACCCTCTCTAAGACCAAATCAATAAGGCTTAGGAACCCTTATTTGGCTCATCAGAGGTTATGGTGGAAGATTTTTTTTTAGTATACTTTTTGATATATTAGTGTAGATTAGATGGTTTATATTTTTAACATTTGCATCTCTCAGTGTGCTCCCAACATGTAGGTTTTTCAGCATATACATTTTGGCACACCCAGTAGGACCCACGTCCCTAAATTTGAAACAATTTTTTGCATTTTCTGCAATGTTCTAGAAAATTTCAAACAGAGTCATCTCCACCTTGGAACATTCATCTCTGATAAATGGTCGCCTGCGCAGATTATCATCTCCACTCTGCTAAAACCGACTTCTAGTTTTTTAGTGATTTAAACATGTTTTTAGCATATTGTGTTTTTTTTAACTCTTGGGTTTTTGATAAAACCTTACTTTTATAGAGTTAAATGCTGCTAATTTTTTTTAACAAATATCACTATTTAACCATAGTTTGTTGACTCAGTTTTCTATTTTTTTGTCTATGCAGGTTGACCACTATCTCTACAAACTATCGTTTGTGCTAGTACTCTATTGTCTTCACTTCTCAGAAATCATGTTGTCAAGTATCATTAATTCAACTTTTTTATAAACTGTCATCTGCGCAGTTTCTCTAACAGTCGTCTACAATTTTAGATTTTCATTTGCAATCATAGACTATCATCTGCGCATATTTCTAAACCATCCACTGAGCTCTATGATAGTTATTTTGCACTTTACAATAGGTTTTTTTGTTACTAATATTTTGTGAGTTTTTGTAGCACACCGATTTTGAAGACTAGCCTTTTAAAACTACTAATATTGTGTGTTGAAGGACGTTAAGAAGAAGACAAACTCAAATTATTGACATTGTTCTTGTAGGTTTCCTAGGAGATATAAACAAACTTTGTGACAGTTTTATTATTTTATTAGGCATATTTAAAAAGGTTCACTTGTATTGTTTTGTTAAGTGATAGGGGAGTATGCTCTTGTCTTTGATTAGACAATCAGAAACCTAGACTCATTTGGCACTTCACTTAGAAAGTAACCTTGGAAAAGAACAACTTGTTTGGTTTGTTTGGGAGAAAATGACATTGGGAAAGAGAGTATGCTCTTTTCCCTTTGGGAAAATCATAAATCTAGACCTCTCTCATCACCAATCCATGCTATTTACTTAATCCTTTAGTTGTTCCTGCCAGTTGAGGGAAATATCTCTTGGGAACAACCCATGTGAGAACGAGGTGTAAGACCACCACTCCAACTCACGTTAATAAATTTTCTCTCTGGGGCCAAAGCCTTGGGATTTGGATATTGTTTGAGCTTATACTCAACTCATTCCTAGCACAAAGTAGGGCCATAAGGTCTTAATGAAATTTACATGAGTACTTGTGACAAGGTTCTTTGTGGGGCTATATGCCTCAATTATGCTTGCGCAAACACAAAGGAAATATTCAAATGAAGACCCTGACTAAGAACTATTAAAGTAGAAGCCTACCTGGTTCACACCCAAAAGTCTGATAATGCTTATGCAAGGAGGATAGTAACCTCCCCAAGATCACTAAGACATTCATGCCACCTTGAGCCTTTAGGGTCAGCTAATACGACATCATGACTGGAGCCATTGCGTGCTTGATGCTGACCATATTTTGATTAGCTCTTGTATGTGTGCCTATGTTTGTTGGCAAGTGTTTTTAGACTAAGCCAGATTCAATAGGTAGGTTGTTCTTGAGTATTTGCAACAACATGAAAAACTTAAAAAAAACACAAACATTCTACCAGTTAAATTCATCACAATTGCTTGTATCCCTCAAGGTTTCTTTTTCCCTTGTTGAATTTTTTTCAAGACATATGAATGTTATCTTTTGGTTGGAGTTATTGAAATTAGTTCTTGCCATCGAATAAACTAACCAAGAAATCAGACTGGAAGTCAAATTGATCAAAATTTCATCATAAACTACTCTGATCACAAATTATCATCTCCAACCTGGAATTGGTGTCTGCGTCTGAGAACTGTCATCTCTGACCTCGAATAGTCATCTCCACAGTTTATCATCTGCATCTGAGAACGGTCATCTCCGCTAGAAAATAGTGAGCTATCTAGCCTTGCAAAAAACATTCTAAATTCAATTTTTCAAGAGACACTAAAGTCATTTGGCACAAAACATTCATTTGACCAGACAAAATTGGTATTTCTCTCAGTGGGATATGAAGGATTATGGAAAACACAAGAAAGTTAAGCTTTCATTTCCCCGTGTTCATAGAGAGAAGAAAGAAGCTGATAGGAAAGCCAAGGAATATCAACACATGAATCAATCTATTCAGCAAGAGATCAAAGACTTTGAGAAATTTGACGCTATCATATACAATTGCAAAATTTCCCAAATCATGTTCAAATATCACACAAATCACACCTTCATCTATTTTGAGCAATACAATAAGATAAACCTCATTTTTGAATCAACTCATCACTTCTCCTTCATTAAACCATCATAATTTCCTTTCTTGGAGTAAAATCAATCAATCTTGGACTTAATCAATCAAATCAAATTCAATATTCGATTCCTTCATCATTCTTAGGTTGAAAGATCTTAGTCAAACATGTTTCAAACCTTCATCCTTAGTGAACATAATATTACTTATAGAACATCAGTCCGTCTTAAGCAATAAAACCCTTTGGTATTGTCTTATTTTGCTTGGGATCACAAGTCTATCACCAAGTTGGAGAAAACATTATCTAAAATCAATCCTTTGTGTTTACGCCATCATAAGGTCTTGTCTCACTTAGGTTTTCATCCAAAAACCTTCAAATCCAATTCAAATCAAAATCCAATACAATTCAAATCAAATCCAATCCAAACCAAATAAAATAAAATCAATTCAATTCAAATCACCCAAATCAGTCAATCAATCAAATCCAATCAAATTCCAAACCATTCGCTCCTAAATCATCATCAATTCTAAAATCATTCCTTCATCAATCATCTATCCTTCCTTCATCAATCATCTGTTCTTCCTTCATCAATCATCTATCTTCCTTCATCTTTCATCTTGTATCTTCTACACTTTCTCCATCCTTTTGAGGTTACCATTGCATGATAGTTACTCAATCCGAAGCTAAAAACATGAGGCGAACACATTTGAACATCAATCATGATGATGCAAATCCTTTTGATCATCCCTTCTTCCAAGGAGATGAAGTACAAGCTGAAGACATAACCAACGCTCCCGAGGAGAATGAATTAGTTGATCAAGTTGAAAGATCCACCCAAGTGAATGATTTCCTCAGTGATCCATATAACCTAGAGATGGTTGGAAAGGCAATTAGTCAAAATGGTTGAGAGATTTTCATGAACCTTATCAAGAATGGGGTCATAGTACCCACTAATTTTGATGAATCTCTCCTTGCTAGCAATGTCATCAAAGCTACTATTGCTGCGAAGATGACCTCGACATCAAATTCAACATCATCACAAGACAAAGGGAACAACACTTCTAGTGGACCCTCTACATCACTCACTGCATCAACTTCACAACCATCATTTTAATTAACAGGGGAACAAGTTCAACAAATCCTTAGTGTATTCCCCAACATCACTTCACACAATAGTACTCATACCATAACTAACACTACTATTGATGCGGGTGTTACCTGTAACACCCCAAAATTGGCATCTTGCAACTCTAACCAATTTTGTTGCATTTGTCGTTCTTCTAAATCATCAAAGTCCTATTGTACTAGGCAATTCTGAGTTTTAACTGACTCTACTCGACCTGAGTGTCAAATACAGAAAATCCTAAATCTGTATCAATCATACATCACATTTAATTCCTAAATACCTATTTGGCTAAACAAATCCTATGATCGAATTAATTTAATTAATAAAGTCCTAGCACTTTAATTAAATTAAATTCACCCTCTTTAGCTGAGACACATAAAAAGGAATTAAATAATATTTAATTATTAAATATATATCCTCTTTTCAAATATTTGAATTTAATATTCAGATAATTGAGAAAAATCAATTATGAGGTCATATATATTTAATTAATTGAATATTCTCTCAAAAA